>JAPQRQ010000002.1:5565880-5576728 GCA_037367365.1 Apogon talboti
GCATTATAAGGCGCTCCGTCCATTTTGGAGAAAATTTAAGACTTTTAAGTGCGCCTTATGGTCGTGAAAATACGGTAGACATAATATTACAGTTATTTGTCTTCAGAAATTTCAGGTTGTTCAGATAATTCACATTTTTATAATGTAATTATACATTTTTCAAATCAAATTGTATTTATATAGTTCCAATTTATAAACAGAAGTCATCTTATGGCACTTTACATATAGATCTGGTCTAAACCAGACTCTTTTCACTCACTTTTGTGCTCTGGCCTGTTTCAGGTCCTAGTGGTCTGAATGTGAACCTGAACTCAACCGGTGACACTGATGGTTCACAGGCTCTGCCACATTTAAAGGATGTCATTCATCCATCCATAGAAAACCAGTCAGCATTTGTCAAGGTCTGCTGTGACTGTCCTCCAACTGTCCCCAACTGTCCTCTAACTGTCCTCCGACTGTCCGCCAACTGTCCTCTGACTGTCCACCAACTATCCCCGAACTGTCCTCTGACTGTCCCCAACTGTCCTCCAACTGTCCTTCGACTGTCCTCCAACTGTCCTCCGACTGCCCACCAACTGTCCGCTGACTGTCCACCAACTGTCCTCTGACTGACCTTCATCTGTGCTCCAACTGTCCCCCAACTGTCCTCCCACTGTCCCCAACTGTCTCCAGTGTCACACAGAGACCATATAAAGTCAAATGAAACATGGACATTTTCCTGTGGAGGTTTAATCTGTTTTCAAACTGTCTTTAATTCCATCCACAGACCAGACCAGAGTCTTTGGTTCTGATCCATTCCCTCATGAACAGGTCGGTCTAAGATCAGAAAAGGTCCACATCAGTAACACATCCGCTCACATGACAGTAGATTGAATAGAAACCAAGGACAATAATAAAGACCCAGTGTTTATGTGAAACAAACTCCATTTCCGTTTCTCCAAAGGTGGATGTTTGTAAATCCATCCAAACCTTTAACTTGTATATGTGACTCAACTCTTCATTAGTTCTTATTTCTGTTTTTACTCTTATTAAATCATCCATTACATAACTGTCTGAATTAACATTTCATCTGTTCTCTGATTTCTTTTCTCACTGTTTCTGTCTTTGTGTGGTTTTTATTTTCCTCTGGATGTTCCATGTATTTATTCATGTCTTTGTGCTTGAATGTGTTGATATAATGTAAATAAACCTGTTTCATCTTGTCTTATAACGTCACCTGATAATTAGATGTCATGTATTTTACACTGGGAAGAGGTCAGACATTTATTCTTGTTTGAGGATTTATTAGTGGTTGTGGTTGACTCTCATGCAGAGGATTATGGGTAGTCAAACAGCGCTGATGATCTAGAGTCCTGCAGTGAAATCTGTTGATGTAGCTTCATGCAGATGAATCCTCCAAGGACACTCTTCTTCAGTCCAGTCTTATTAAAAGAACCAAATGTGTACAACTGGAAAAGAGGATAACATTAAAACATCATAAAATGATCTAAAAACATGAATTAACGTGGACGCTTTATGTTGAGGTCTGGACTCTTCAACCCTGATCCATTAGAGGATGCATTTATCATCCAAGTCATCACCCTGTTCATTTTAGTTTCATGCACAGTGTATTTGACTGTGGTCACATTAATACATGTACTCAGAGTGTTTGATCAGACAGAGTTCATTAGAGGTTCAGTCGTCTGTGTGATTGCTTCATGTTCGGTTCAGAGAGGGAGGATGCTTAGTTCCTCTGTGGGAGGAGTTTTAGTCCCTCTGAGTCTTGTTCCAGTGGGTGAACGATGGAGCTGGATGTCCACACCGATGTAGACGTTTTATCCAAAAGGTTGAAGCTCTTGATTTATAGGACGATCTATGTTCACGATGAAAAAACAAGGTCATGGATAGAAGATACCAGGAGGAAATGAATGAAATGCTTCTGTTTTTTTTGTTAACTTATTTTTTATTGGAATTTTCTGGATTAGTTACAGTGGAGTGAAGCAACATTAGTACATTGTTTTACATAAATCTTTTTTTTTTCCCCAAGTTTTTATCATTCAGTGATGATGGTGGTGGTGTCCTCTTCATGGTATATATAGTCTGTCCATTTTTCCCATTTATCATAGAATTGTAGTTCTTGTCATCTCAGTTTATGTGTCACTTTTTCCATTACATATATCTCTTTCACTGTGCACCGCCACTGCTCCTCAGTTGGAGGATCCACTTTATACCATGTTCTTGTAATTGTTTTTTTACTAGCAGTTAAAAATATTTTGAGTAAGTACTTATCCTCTTTTTGTACTATATTATATGTCAAATTTCCCAAGTACAACATCTTAAAAGACTTGGGTATCTCATAACCTATTATTTTTCTTATAGCCCTCCATAGTTTATCCCAATATTCTTGTATCTTTTTACATGACCAAAATATATGTGTGTGGTCTACATCCATAAATCCACATGATCTCCAGCATGGTTGGCAGTCCATTACTAGTTTTTTCCTAATTTTTGGGGTTATAAAAAATCTAATCAAGTTTTTCCAATTGTATTCTCTCCAGATCCTGGAGCTGGTGGCCCTGCACTGTGTTTTACAAATATTGAACCATTCATCCTCAGTTATTTTTTCCATTGATTCTTTTTCCCATTTTTCTTTGATATGTAGAGAGGAGGCATTTTTACATGTCATCAAACTTTTATATAGATCTGAGATTGCTCTACTCCGTTTCCCTCTATAGGCCTTCAGAAATATCTCTATGATTTCATTATTTGTATCTGTTTTTATTATTTAATGCTTCTGCTTTTAAGGAAAGTCAGCATCCTTAAACCATGTTACCATCTGCTCTGAAGCTCAGAATGAGTTGAAAGAGATGAAACTGAACTGGTCTTGGGTTGGTTGTGTTTGATAAACCTGCTCTAATCCTGAGTTTAGATTAAGCGTCTGAGTTGGCCTCTGTTCGTCCTTTTGCTCAGGAAGGCGAGTCAGTCGGCAGTGGTGTCCTCCAGCTCGTGGTGTCAGACAAAGACACGCCCAAAAACGGGCCACCGTTCTCCTTCCACATTGTCAGTGGTAATGAGGACCGGCGTTTCCATGTTGACCAGGGCGGGCTGCTATCACTGTCAGCGCCACTCAGGAAGAAGCAAAAAGCCCTGCATCAACTCAAGATACAGGTAAGAACACTCACTTTTTACCCCTACACTTACATCTATTACATATAAGAAAACTACATATATCCCTGAATGCAGACAATAGTCTATTATATATAAGAAAACCACATATACCCCTGTATGCAGATGATATTCTCTTATATATAAGAAAACCACATATACCCCTGTATGCAGACAATACTCTACTATATATAAGAAAACCACATATACCCCTGTATGCAGATAATACTCTACTATATATAAGAAAACCACATATACCCCTGTATGCAAACAATACTCTATTATACATAAGAAAACCGCATGTACCCCTGTATGCAGACGATAGTCTATGATATATAAGAAAACCACATATACCCCTGTATGCAGATGATAGTCTATTATATATAAGAAAACCACATATACCCCTGTATGCAGATGATGGTCCATTATATATAAGAAAACTTTATTAACTTTATTAAAATCATCCACTTTTAAAATGAGTTTCTAAATGTTATCAACATTTATAAAGTGATTCAAACCCTAAACTCCTCCATTTTAGTGTAAATGAGCCCAGATGATGTCCTGTGTCCCGGTTCTATAAACCCAGGTTCTGTGTGTAGATGTTAAAGTCAGTGTTTCCCACTTAGACCCTTTGTTGGTCTATGTAGTGGTTTTTCAGACCCCTCTAGAGACTCTTTATCCAAAAACCCACTAGTTCCAAATCCATGTCCTTTTTCTGGTGTTATCGGAGACTTTTGGAGACTCTGAGGTGGAAATACCTATGGTTGTTTGTCTCAAACTAATCACTGAATATAAATCAGTCCCATTGACATGGACAGTTTTGTCTATTGTCTCTTTTTGGTCCATTCCCATTGTCTGTGTGGACTGAACGTTGTGGTTGTAAATATTCCTGTTCTACTGGACTTGTTGTGGTCTCCTAAGTGGACCATAAGGTTCCAAACCAAACCAAACTGAAGAACATGAAGAGACCAACTCAACCACCAAACCAATAAATCAATAGCTAACCTCAGTAACTGGTCGACGGTGTCTCTGTTGGGTCACTGGAGCCGGTCCCCAAGCCCAGATGAAGGAGGACGGGTGGAATGTGGACATTAAAGACAACCAGAACTGACAGAGTAGAGTTCATCTGGAGTTGGACACAGATTCAGAATTATTTTATTCTCACTGTTTGTCTCTAACACAATGTTATTCCTCTGTCCTCCATCGGTCAGTACAATTACATGCATATTTGTAATTATTAAATTAGGTGATGACGTCGTTTAGTGACTTTTAGGACAGATAATAGATACTTTAATACTGAGGAGCTGACAACAGTGTTAACCTACTAATCCCCTTCCCTTTTCCTCGTCCACCTGCTGATATAAAGCCTCGTTTCCATATGTGTGATGTCATGACTGTAAAGTGGACCAGTGTCCGTCTCATATGTGATAAAGCACTGACGTCCCTCCGGCTTCGGCTGCTGCTGCTGACGCTGCTGTTGAGGGACTCAAACTGAAACACACCGAGGGAACAGAGTAATTTCAGAGGCTGAGTGAGCAGCCTCATCCCTGGGGGCTTTCACACTTCACCATTGGCCTCCAAACCACTCATTTCACCTCAAAACGCTGACCAGACACTTTCAGCTTCTCCGTCATCATCACCACAGTCATCGTTAACTTTAAGGATTCATAAAACCTGTTAAAACTGACGACGTCCACTGCTCTAACGTTTTAATGGATGAAATTATTAGAAATGACAGTTTAACAAGAGAAATGGGAGTGAAGGTAGTCCTGCTGTGGTTTCCAGGTTGTTGTGAGCGTCGTCTGCATGTTTATGAATATGTAAATAATGTGTTTGGCGGCTGCTGGCGTTTGTTTGTTGGAAAGTGCTGATAGAAAATATTTTGGACTGAATCGCTGCATTTTTTATTTGGCCCATTCCCCTGCCAGGAACTGTTTTCAGCCTCTCTTTCCCTTCTGTTAAATAAATACACTGAAATTCCTCATATGCACCGTATTCAGTATCATGGGAAATAAACCGTTGAAGAAGAAAAGAAATAATTAGAGTCGAAACGCGCTTTTCAGCAACAGCAGTGATTAGACGGCAAAAGTTTAAGGGAAACAGAAACTAAGTGTGGTGTAATGACAGTTAATGAAGCGTGTCTTTGTTCACAGGTGAGATCATGAACAAACTTTAACTGTGTTTTAACTTGATCATTATGGGATGCAGGCTGCATGTTTAATTGAAAATCCATCTATTACCAGCAAACTGGAAAAAGTATTTGAAAATAATGTAACCAGTTATTTCACTAAAGTAAGGTCCTTTATCATCAGTTGAATTTCTTTCAATTCCTTATCAAATAGGAAAACACATTTACCAAGAAAAACTGATTCTGATTTCATGTATTATTAAATAAACTAATATTATGTTGTATTGATACTGAATAAGATTTTAACATATAAAGGAGATGAAACTGACAGAACTTTACATTTAACTCATTACTGGTAAATATCATTAAAAATGTGTAAAAATATAACCAAAATTATTTTTCAGGTTAAAAGAAGAAATTGTTTTTTTTAAAAAACATGGGGAAAAAAAATCTATAAGTACATTACACAATCAAATCTGTATTTATGTATGTGCTGTTGACCTCTGCAGACGAGTAAATATAATACAATTCTGTAAATATATTAGTATCACCTGCTTTTCACTTCATTTCATCATTTATTTTAATTTACTGCTGCAGGAGTTTGCAGCTGCATTTAGTACCGTATGAAACAACATATACGTCAATATGAAACCAACATAAACAACAATATGAAACAACATAAAAATCAATATGAAACAACATAAAAAACATTAAACAACATAAACATCAATATGAAACCAACATAAACAACAAAATGAAACAACATAAACAACAATATGAAACCAACATAATCAACAATATGAAACCAACATAATCAACAATATGAAACCAACATAAACAACAAAATGAAACAACATAAACAACAATATGAAACAGTATAAACATCAATATGAAACAAGATAAACATCAATATGAAACAACATAAACAACAATATGAAACAACATAAACAACAATATGAAACAATATAAACATCAATATGAAACAACATAAACATCAATATGAAACAACATAAACATCAATATAAAACAACATAAACAACAATATGAAACAACATAAACATCAATATAAAACAACATAAACAATATGAAACAACATAAACAACAATATGAAACAACATAAACATCAATATGAAACAACATAAACAATATGAAACAACATAAACAACAATATGAAACAACATAAACATCAATATGAAACCAACATAAACAACAATATGAAACCAACATAAACATCAATATAAAACAACATAAACATCAATATGAAACAAGATAAACGTCAATATGAAACCAATGTAAACAACAATATAAAACAACATAAACATCAATATGAAACAACATAAACATCAATATAAAACAACATAAACACCAATATGAAACCAATGTAAACAACAATATAAAACAACATAAATATCAATATGAAACAACATAAACATCAATATGACCGAACCTCTGTGAATGACATGTGTGCTGTGACTCCGCCCCCAGGTGACAGACAGCGGCCTCCCTCCTCTCTCCTCCATCTGTGTGGTCAATGTCAACGTGACGGAGCAGAGTAAATATCCGCCGTCCGTGGTCCCGCTGGAGGTCTTCATCACCACGACTGGGGGCCTGTTCGCAAACCGGGTCATCGGTAAACTCCACGCCTCAGACCAGGACCTGCAGGACATCTTGACCTACAAGCTGGTGTCTGAAAACCCGGACCAGGGCAGGTTCTCCATAGACCTGGCGGACGGAAAGATCTGGGCAGACGAGAACCTGGATGAGGGCTCGTACTCACTGAATGTGAGCGTGACGGACGGGAAGTTCAGCGTGTGGACGGGGGTTAAAGTGCACGTGTGGGCGGCGGACCAGAGGGCGCTGGACTCAGGCCTGACACTGCAGCTAGTGGGGTTGTCGGCGGAGGAGTTCCTGGGGGACCACTGGAGGGGCCTCCAGCGCAGCCTGAGCCAGGCCCTGGACCTGCCCCGACAGGAGCTGCACCTGGCCAGCCTGCAGAGGCTCCCCGGGGCTCAGGTCCTGGAGGCCCTGCTGGTCTGGAGGCCTCAGAACCGGCCTGTCCAGCCTCTGCCCACCAGCAGGATGGCAGGTAATGAAGATGCAGACGCAGGTTTATGTGAACGTGGAGGCTGTAAATGGGTCTATGAAACCAAGAAATGCAATAAAACAGCAAAATAAACCAAAGCCTGGAGTCAAACATTATGAAGGCTGTCAGTGGGTGTAAAAAAGGAGAGGAACTATGTCGGCAGAGTCTGAGAGTATGTAGTCGGATGATGAATACCATAAGTACAATACAGTCCCTGTCTTTACATGTAGTTAAACGTCCAGAATGTTTGCCAGTCGACCTGATCTGTAGTTTACATCAGCTTTAATTAGTGACAAACGTCATAGTGAAGGAGGAAAGGACCAGTTCAAGGACTAAACTCAGATCCTTAAAGTTGACTTGAAAACATCACACTGTGCAGAAGAGACTAAGATGTGACGTCTAAAGGTCTTATGTCCCATTCTCACATATTCAGAGACAAGTGTAGGTCTTATGTAGTTTTGATTTCTTTGTTGATGTTGATTTGGTGTAAATAATATAAATAAAAACCAGTTCCATGAACATGTGTAGGTAAGTGTTGAACCTCTGACCTCTGATGCAGGTATCATGGCAGACCTGGAGGACTCTCTGGGTCTCAGTATCCTCAGGGTGAGTCATAACGGGTGTCTGGGACCGGGGTGTCCACCACGAGGCTGCAGGAATGCCGTCCGCCTGACGGGGGACGCACTGAGTCACTTCACCACTGCCAGAGCCGGATACATCACCCCCCAACACCGCTGGGAGAGCGTCTGTCCCTGCAACGGTACCAGATGCCTGTCTGTCTGTCCACCTGTCTGTGTGTCTGTCCACCTGTCTGTCTGTCCACCTTTGTGTCCCACTGTCTGTCTGTCCACTCATCCTACTGTCTATCTGTCTACCTGTCTGCCTGTCTATCTGTCCCACTGTCTGTCTACCTGTCTGTCTGTCCACTTGTCTGTCTGTCCATCTGTCCACCTGTCTAACCTGGTGTTTCTTGTGGTGGATCGTCTGCACAGATGATGCCAATGTCTTCATTCTGCTGGTTTAATGTCTTGAAGACACCGTAGAACGGGTCTCAGTTCTGTGGGATCTTTCAGAACCTGACGAACCCCCATGCAGGTCAGATTAAGTCCTCATATTTCAGGAATTCAGTGAAAACATTCCAGGACCTTAAAACCTCAGTGATCTATAGGAGTTGCTCTCACTGAAGACGTCGTTTCTGTTGGATCTCAGTCGATATGTGAACGTCGTCGTCTTCAGACGTTTGTGTTTTCATTCCTGTGAGGATCAGAACTGCACCCACGTCACCAAAGCCAGGATTTAAACCCACTATCAGGTGGTTTTAGCGCCGTCTTCTCCCTCCAACATCCTCCAAGTATTTTATCTTCTTATTTATCTTCTATTTCGTCTACGCTGGCAACTCTCTGGTCTTTGATGTTTTGTGATAACGAGGTGTCCTCAGATTTTAGGACAAAGTCAACTGAACCAAAGAAAGTGACGATGTGAGAGGAGCCAGACGTACAGACAACCATCAGTAACCGACCTGGAAGAACTCTGAAGATGTGGATCAATGAAGGTCAAGTATCACCTGCCACGTCCATCCTGTGTCCAGGCACAGAGGCATCTGTTTGGCGTCCGTTTAGCATCAGTTTAGCGTTTAGCATTTCTCTCCCCTTAACCAGAGTCCGGTTAACCTCGGGTCCGGTTCAGTCGGGTCAGGGTTAGGTCCAGACCAATCAGGGACAGTTCAGTTCTGTGAATTTTGGAGGCGTTTGGAGGTGAACATCTCCACAGGTCTCATTAAACTTTGATCTCAGACACTAATTCGTTCTTATTGTTTCGACCATCGCTGATGAGCCTCTTCTTCTTCTTCTTCTTCTTCTTCTTCTTCTTCTTCTTTTTCTCTCTTTAACTTCTGCCAAATCCAGTTTTTTCTCCTTCAGGCTTTTGTCAGTTTTGTTTTTGAGGTTTGGCTGTTTTTCGTTCAAGAGATGAAAGGGTTTTGGTTCAAGTTGCGTGTTGTGCGTTGGACGTGAGGGTTTGACTGTGTTTCATCTTCAGCTTCAGCCGTTGCTTCTGCTTTAAAGTGAAGGTGGGAACGCCATCTCCAGAATCCATGATTAGTTTTAGCCTCACACTCTCCAGGTTGGATCGAAAAAAGGTTCATGTGGTTGAAATTATGATGAAGGAACGTGGCTACTTTAAGTCTAACCCCTGACGTTTCACCTGTCGGCGTCAACATGGAGACAAAGATGGAGACTGGATGAAACAGAAGAGCTTCAACCCTCAGACCCATCGTCATCAGACCAGGCTCTTCCATCTGTGAACAGGAGTTTATGTCATTTACCTTTTAATCACATGTTTAATTAGGAAAAATAATAACAACAGATTAAACAAGACCTGAACAGAATCAGTGAAGGTCATCAACACAAAACAAGACATAATAAATAAATGAAAATACTCCTTTAAGTCCATTCAACATTTATGAACTATGCACAGAGGAAATAAAATACAGTTCAAATAAAATAAACATAAATTAACAAATAAAAATATCTCCAGAGTCAACATGAGCAAAGGAAAGTTTAACTGAACACTTTCACCTGCAGATCATTAAACATGATGTAATTTAGTACAAATGATGCATTCACTGCCATCAGGTGAATCCATTCCTTATATTCAGGTGTAAGTTGGATGGCTCTGACAGCTGATCCTAAAACATGTCAGGTATTTGTGTTCAGATGTGATCATCAGTAAGAGTTTGACCAGATCACAGATGAAGAACCGATGATCCGGTCCGATTTATCTGATGTCTGAAAACATTAAATGATCCTTTGGATATACCTGACCTCAAACATTGTCTTCTACATGTCTGTTGAGTTGTTTGTATTAAATGCACTAAAACCTTTTTTTACCCATCATCCTTCAATCCTGAAGAACAGCTATAAATGAAAACACTGCAGGAAAACCTGACAAATACAGGAAGAACTTCAGTCTTTTTGTGTTACATGTGTATTTGACCAGATGAAAACCATTGATCCTGCTCTGGCATCAGTCAATAAACAGTGAAACATGAAAACAGATAAAACAGCAGTTTTCATGTTGGACATTTTCTGGGGTTCGTCCACTGACTGTATGTGTGGTTGTATTTTCAGAGTCAGCTGTTCGCTTTGATGGTAAATCCTACCTCAAGTACCTCCACCATCTGGACGAGGACACCCAGGACTTCAAAGTGTCCCTCAGGTTCAGGACTTTCCAAGGGGACGGAGTCCTTGTGTTAGTCAACGGCTCCTCGGACTGGGGACGTCTCCAGGTAGAAAACACACAAACACACAAACAGCCTTCGCTTTGTGGAGTTTGAGTCTCAAACCTTCAATGTTCAACATATGTCTGACCTGAACAGACTGGATGGCACCGACAACAAACCATGACCTTAAGCAGAGTTATGTAGGTTATGACTTCTTGGTGGTTCTTCTAGGTTCAGCTGGACTTGTTTAGTCCAGCTGAACCTAGAAGAACC
>JAPQRQ010000002.1:5586293-5597180 GCA_037367365.1 Apogon talboti
AACTCAGAGTAAGTCAACTCAGAGTTCAGAAAGAGACTCAGAGTATGTTGAACCCACTTTCTGGAACAGGCCCCAGGTGTTAAGTGAGCGGTGGTTTTCTGTTGGACTACATGTTTTGTTTTTGTAGGTAAACCTCCACTGGGTCCAGCGGGTCCTGTGGGTTCTGGGATGTTCCGTACAGAACTCATCAGTCAAATGTAACCTTGGCTCGTGGGCCAAAGTGCCGCCGCTGCGTCATTATTCACCGCTGTCACAACAAACAAACACTTCCCTTTAGTCACAGCTGAAAAACACCGATCTTCAACATCTGGAAACGAGTCCTGGATTGGAACCCAGAACCCGAGGATTAGACCGGACCAGACAGAGTCCTGGTCCCCAGGATCAGGAATCTGACCTGAGATTTTATAACAACCTGCTTTATTATGGAATTAGAATCATAAAAATTGAACCAATGAGTCAGTTTCCATGACAATATAAACCCAATATCTGTTAATAATCAGATGTGATGCATTTACAGTCCCCTCAGAAATAGGATAATCCATAAACCCTGGTTTAGACATTTCAGTTCATTATCGTACGTACGTAGTAACATAGAATCCACCTTCCTGTTATTGTCATCTACATCACTTCTGTTTTCTATGATTTCATAGTTTTTCCACATGTTCAGATGTAACTGAACTAAATCAATCAGATGAACCTGTATACATGAAGACATGGGAGTACTGGACAAACCCAGATGATCAGATACTGATCAGATATTAATGTGGATGTAAATGCAGTCAATAATGACATCATTTCACTCTGATGAGTTTAATATCAGATCAATGAAATCACTTTGAACACGAGGTCAGTCACACATTTAAACCTTCCTCCTCCTCCTCCTTCTCTTCCTCTTCTTCTTCCTCCTCCTCTTCCTCTTTCTCCTCTTCCTCCTCTTCCTACTCTCTCTTCCTTCCTCCTCCTCTTCCTCTTCTTCTCCTCATCCTCCTCTTCCTCTTTCTCCTCCTCCTCCTCTTCCTCCAGGTGTCATAACTGGATCGATGGTTGTTCACCGAACTCATGTCCTGAGAGTTTTGACTGTAAAGTTTCGGATGGTTCCATCCACTGTGACCCTCTGCCTGTGGTCAGTTCTATATATGTTTAATATATTTCACAAATATTTAACCCTTGCGTATCCAGGTCTGATCCTTCATTAATCTGTGGGTTTCATCATCAGGTCCGTCCTTCCGTCGGTTTCATGGAGATCATGGAGATCAGCCTCAGCGTGGTCGGGCTGCTCTTCTTAGTCACCATCTTTGTTTGTGTTCGTAAACGTTACGTTCAACACAAGAAGAAGAAGCCGGTTTGTGTCCAGGACTCCAATGGGTGAGTCCACAGTGGACCTGAGGGTCTGACCTCAGGTCCACCTCTGTTTCTCATTTGTCCTGGTTCTTTGGTTTTTCTTCTCATTTTTGTCTCATTTTCATCTGATTTTCTTCTTGATTTGATCATTTTTTGTTGTTTTCATCTGTTTTCGGTGGATTTTCATCACATTTGAACCCTTTTCATTTTATGTTCATCTTTTCAACTTCTCGTCATTTTTTTTTATTCCTTTGTCTAGTTTTCATCTCATTTTCATTGTTTATCCGTTTCATGTTTTTGTCTTGTTTTTGTCCTGATGTTATTGTTTTTGTCATATTTTCATCATGTTTTCCATGGGGTTTTTTTGTCCCCGTTTTCATCTCATCGGAACCGTTTTCATTTTGTTTTTGAAATGTTAATTTTTCATCTGTTTTTTGTATGTTTTCCTTCCCTTTGAAGGCGTAATTGAACTAAAACAGTGGTTTGATGTGAAGGTTAAAACAGTCCTTTCATTGTTTCAGTAATGTTGGTAAACGCCACCGGGTCACAGTCCATCTTCATCCATTATGACACACACACACACACACACACACACACACACACACACACACACACACACCCACACACACACACCCACACACACACACACTGAACAGCAGATCTGGTTCATTTGAGTCGTCATCTTAAACCCTGTGTTTCCTCTGAACAGCTGAGGGGAAACAAACGCAGCACAATTCCACTACATTTTGCTGTTGAATCAATTGTGAAAGTGTCAAGTTGTTCAGGGACATCAGCGGAAAAAACCCAGATGTTTTACACCAGAGTGAAAATGCATCATCATCAGTTTTATGGACGATATTCTGCAGATGTCCTGGTCCACCTGATGGATCCGCTCGGTCCATGTCTGTACATTCAGTTTGGCTCTGGGACATCGGAGGATTTTTACATTTCACAGTAAAACCTGGAAGCATACATTTATCAGTGACATCGACTTCACAACCGACTGAACCTCTGCGTGTGTGTGTGTGTGTGTGTGTGTGTGTGTGTGTGCCGGGGCATCTGCGTTAAAAACAGGCAAATCTGAGATGAAAGGTTCAAACCTGATTGAAAGGATCTTTAAAAACACCTGTTTAATTCAGTTTTAGCAGTGGTTTGATGGTTTTCTTCAACCTAGAAGCTGCTGAGACCTCAAATGTTTATTAAAAATCCAAATAAATTTGCCTCATTTAGTTATTTTCATCCGATTTGATCATATTTTAGACTCGTCTTCATCTCTTTTTCATCTGAGTTTTCACCTTTTTATCGTGTTTTTATCTCATTTTTGCCTTTTTTGGTCTTCTCTTTATCTCATTGTCTGTTGTTTTGTTTCTCATCATTTTCATTTGTTTTGTCTCATTCTCACCTCATTTTAATCATATTTCTGTCTCACTTTTGTTTTATTCCTTTTTATCGAATTAATAATTTTATGAATAATATTCAACGGCATATTTATATGGATATAAATGTAGATAAAATATCTTTTGAATGTCCTAATGTGTTCCTCAAACATCAGAATGTGGTTCATTAGCAAAGACAAGGTTTTGGTCTTTGAAGTTCTTTTTCTTCTTGTTTTTGTCTCCAGTTTATTGTTTTTCATTCCAGTTTCCGTCTCTGTCTCATTTTAACCCTGTTTTCATTCTGTGTTCGTCTTTTTCTTGTGCATTAACAAAGACTCACAGAAACGTGATTTTCACTACAATAAAAGCCAATAAAACCCAAACACAGGTTTCCTCTGATGAACAGGATGGAGATGTGAGTGAGATACTGGAGGACTTCTGAAGTGACAGATGATTTATAGATAAAACGTCACTAAATGGCAGAGGTCATCAGAGTAAGTTCAGATTGAATACATGTCGGCATCTTTTCACCCTTTTTCTCTTCTTTTCAGTTATTTTCAGCCCAGTTTGGCCAAAAGCCTGAAGGCCGATGCCCACGACCTCAATCCCATCGAGATGAGCTCGCTGGTTGACCCCACCCCTAACGACCTGGACCACAACCCCTTCCGGTCCCTCCGCCCCCGCAGCCAGATCGGCTCCGGAGGGGGGGGGCCCTCGTCCAAGGCCCCAGGGCCCGTGGTCTGCAGCGTGGCCCCCAACCTCCCGATCAGACCCTCGTCCTGCTCCGACAATGACTCCATCAGGAAGAACCAGTGGGACATGGACTACGAAGGTGAGACAGCTGAGGGACACAGACAGAGACGGACGGTCAGGGTTATTTATGGCATGAAAATAAAAGTCAAACCAAACAGAGAAAAGAACATCAGCAGGATGAGGAAAACAACCACAAATCTAAAGAATAGCAATAGATCAGAGCAAAATAATCAGAAAATAAAGCAACAAAACCATTACATCAGAATCAGTTAATCCTCCACTGTCTGCTCACACAGCTCCTTTCATCACCTGCACTGAACACAAGTCAAAACTTTCATACAGTTTGTAACTTTTTTAACATTTACATTTTTTGTATTTCATCAACTTGAGCCATAAACAAAAATACCAAATACTCAATAACTGTCACATTTAACCCTTTAAATGACATGTTTGTAATGGAAACAAACTAGATTTTTGATGCAAAAAACACAAAGATATATAAATAGTATTATTTATGTTTAATTTGTTCCTCCTGTCATATGTCAGTGATTAACACCAACATTGGTTCACATACATTATTATTTTTAGTTCTAGGTCAAAGGTTAAATGTTAAATGTGTCATTGTGTATTTTGACCTCACTTGGTAGAAGAGTGTTAGTGTAGGAATTTAACATTGTTTATTATGGGATGGTTCAGACAAAAATGAAGAACTGTTGAATTCAGACCTAAAACCAACTGTAAAATAATCTAAGTTTAAATAACATGAGTGTACAGTGTGTATAATACACCTGGACACTGGAGGGTTAATGAGTTCAAACAAATAGTTATTAATAAAATGTGATTAATTTAAATGTAAATATCTGAGGACACAGATGGTTCACTGGTTTTAGTAACAGAATAAACCATTAAAAGTGGATTTTATGGATACATGAATGAAACCCAGAGTTGATGTTCAAACTGTGGTTGATGATGAATGTGACAGTTTCTTTTATTTAACGTCGACCTTAAACCTCATAGAGGATCTGGACGCTGAACTGTCTCATACAAAGCCTCAATTCAAGGTCATCATAAACACCTATTAAATAGTGTTGGCCCGGTGCATCATGGGAAGTGCAGGGCGTCCGTGGACTCATCTGTCAACACGCCACGTTGATTAAACTCAGAAGATGAAACATTGGTCCCATGATTGGTCCCAGGCCTGTCTTTGTTTGCTGATTGCTTCTCACTCGTCGTCGTCTCCATGAATAATGTGTGAGTTCAGATGATTCATATTCCCTTTAGTCTCCAGAACGCCCTCTTCATTCTTCTAATCCTCATCATCTTCATCCTCCTCATCTTCATCCTCATCTTCATCCTCCTCATCTTCATCCTCATCTTCACCCTCCTCATCTTCATCCTCCTCATCTTCATCATCCTTCATCATCTGCTTTTATTTTCCTGATTCTTCTCTAAATCTCAGACGTTTTCAGTCTTTTTTTTTCCTCTTTTATTTTTAGTAGTAGTAGTAGTAGTAGTATTACTAGTAGTAGTAGTAGTAGTAGTAGTAGTATTATAGATATTGGGGTGGTGCAGTTTATAGCACTCGTGCCTCACAGCAAGAAGGTCTTGGGTTCGATCCCAATACCAGTTGGTGGGGCCTTTCTGTGTGGGGTTTGTATGTTCTCTCCCCGGCTCTCTCCAGGTACTCCGGCTCCTCCCACCATCCAAAGACATGCACTGATAGGTTCATTGGTTAATCTAAAAAAATGCCACATAGGTGTGAATGTGAGATTGTTGTTTGTCTCTGTGTTAGCCCTGTGATGAACTGGTGACTCGTCCAGGGTGTACCCCACCTTCACCCTTAAGTAGCTGGGATAGGCTCCAGCAACCCCCATGACCCTAGTAGAGGGTGAAGAGGGTTCGGAAGATGAATGAATAACAAATATTTTTCTCTTTGTTTTGGTATAAAAAAAGGAAAATTACATAATGTGAATAACCTGAACAACCTGACATTTCTGAGGACAAATAAACACCGTTTCAACAATGTTACATCTGTTTATTCTGAACAGAACTCACAGATCACAGTCAGTACTTTATAGGGTTAAAACTGTTCTGAGTTTTCTTTCATGTTCATATTTGTTCAGGTTATTCCCATTTTATTATTGTTATTGGATAAGTGGTCAATGTAAATACCTTCATAATGTAATGTAACTTTTGTTGTGTTGTCATTCTTTAGTGGTTATTATAGTATTATTAACTTTAGATCATATGGGTCTGAATGTGGAACCTGAACTAAAACCACTTCCACACCACTGATCGTTCATATCTTCAGTGCATTTTTTGCACTTTGTAAATTCCTCCCATGGACCGGATCGGACCCTTTGGTGGGCCAGTGTTGGTCCACGGGCCATATGTTTGACACCACTGCTTTAGTTCTTATGTAACTCCATTGACCTCTCGTCTCCTGTCGCTGGTTTTTCTTCATTCGTCGTCTTCACTCTGTTCTTGTTCCTCTCTCTAACTGGTTGTTTTTTCTGTCATCTTTTCTCTCATTGGCTGTTTTTTTTCTGTATATCCCATCGCTCGAACTCAGCGGTGACTCATGCGTCGTGGTTGTGCCTGGGCTGATCAGGCGTCTGTCATGTCTTGGTTCCCCAGGCAATGGCGTCCTGACAGGTCGTTTATCTACTTGACCTTTATCGTATGAATAAAGGACACATTCCCATTGTTGTACTCTGGTTCCGGCGGCAGCGTCTGTATTAAACCTTAAACCTGTTCGACCTCGGCTGGAGTCCAGGAGCTGATTCTTCTACATAAAATGTCAGTAAATCCACCGTGATGCGTTCAGGTACTGAATCAATCACCTCCAATCAGAGCGCAGTCATAGAGCCCTACAAGCCCGCCGTACTGCATGATGGGAAATCGAAAACAGAAATGTAAAAGACTGAAGACGAATCCATCAAAACTAACAACAGACGCAGAAAAATCAGATCAGATGAATCCGATGTTTGGATGAGTAATTTAATGTAAAATCAGTTTAAGGATGTTTGTTGGTCCTGAAAGTTAAAGAAACCAGACATTGAATTATTATATGAAAACAAGACCATGAACATGAAAACACAACAATCAACACATGTAAACTCAGCGGATTTTCTTTAATGTTGATGTTTGATGTAATGAAAGATGTACATAAAAAAATATTAAACAAACTGGAAAGGAGATTAAAAAGTAAGATGAAAAACGGCAGAAGAAAGTTCTGCTGATCCTGGGTCTGTTCAATCTTATCCTGGGTCTGTTTAATCTGCTGATCCTGGGCCTGTGTAATCTGATCCTGGGTCTGTGTAATCTGCTGATCCTGGGTCTGTTGAATCTGATCCTGGGTCTGTTTAATCTGCTGCTGATCCTGGGTCTGTTTATTCTGATCCTGGGTCTGTGTAATCTGCTGATCCTGGGTCTGTTTATTCTGATCCTGGGTCTGTGTAATCTGCTGATCCTGGGTCTGTTGAATCTGATCCTGGGTCTGTTTAATCTGCTGATCCTGGGTCTGTTGAATCTGATCCTGGGTCTGTTTAATCTGCTGCTGATCCTGGGTCTGTTTATTCTGATCCTGGGTCTGTTTAATCTGATCCTGGGTTTTTTTATTCTGACCATGGGTCTGTTTAATCTGATTTTGGGTCTGTTTAATCTGCTGATCCTGGGTCTGTTTAATATGGGTTAATCCTGGGTCTGTTTTGATGTTTTAATGTGTTTATTCTAAACCAGTTGTTTGGATCCAGTTCAGTTCATGATCCAGTCCAGACTGATCTCAGACCAGGTTCTGCTCAGTCTTTAATTACATGATCTTCACGTTCTAACCACAGGTTTGGAATTTACCCGAGGGAATCGTGTGGCAATGAAAATGTACATTTCCTGAATTTGTGCAATGTTTTCAACCCAGACCTGAACAGGTCGATGCTAAAGGCCACAATCAGTTCATTCTGACACTAATTAGGGTTTTTATTTTTAAAGACATACAGAAACTGAATGGATCCAGATTCACTGAAACCTGATGGTTCTGTCTGTCCTCTGTCCTCAGTGTACCCGGCCGACCCGGACTACTACGGCCGTCCGTCGGTCCAGGAGTTCCCCCAGTTCGACATCGTGGAGGAAACCTACTCCACGTCCACCATGGACTCTCGCAGGAACTCGCGGTTCGGCGGTTTCCCGTTCCCATTGGACCGCTGTGACCGCCGCGCCCCGCTGCCACCTTGCTACAGTAACCAGAACCTGGACGACTTCCTGGGTCCGGACGGGCTGCCGTTGCCTAGCGCCCAGTGTCCCAACGAGTACACGGCCATCAGCTACTACCCAACGGCGCACGCCCGCAGCCTGGACAATGTGTCTGCCGGGTACAAGAGGCTCAGCATGCGCCTCAGCGTGGCCATGCCTTCCTATGCTGAGCAGCCCAGTCCACCGCCGCCACCAGGCCACGGCCAGAACCAGAACCCGGCCCAACCTCAGACCAGAACTGAGGGGGCGCTGAACCCCCGAACCTTCGACGGGTCCAGTATGGTGGAAAGTGACTACGGCAGCTGTGAGGAGGTGATGTTCTGAAGAGTCCAAAGCCATGGTCCAGGTCCTGGACAACCCGGGTTTGGGTTTTAACAGTCAAACACTAACTCAGATGAGTCGGGTTAATTCAGGACTCTGGTTCTGAAGTTCAACACAAGTTCAGCTGAGTCTGAGGATCTAGAAATCAGTATTAACTTGACATCGATACGAGGCTTTTCACGCCTTGATGTGAGAGAATCTCCTCCTCAGGAGAAAGAAGACCACAGACTTCACATTTACAGCTGCACTGAGGTTGTGTATGAGTGAATGAGTGAGTCCAATGGACACCACGACCAGAACCTGAACCTTAACACATCTGCAGCTCCTCAAACGGATCCTGACCATGAACATTTAGGTTCATTCTCCACTTTCCTCAAAGACAAAGACGTGTTGCACTAAATAGTTGAGTATAAATTCCTCCCGAAAACATCTGAGAGTCTGATTTAATCCACGACAGAAGAGTCGCTCCGTCCTCATCACCTTCACTGATGGTCATACAGAACCAGTAGAACCAGTAGAACCAGCGATGGACAAATGAACCTGTTTGTGTTTTATGACAAACTGTTAAAGAATGAAAACTGTTCATTCTCACCTCAGATTAACTTTGGTCATTTGGTTTAAATTCATCTGATCTGAAAACACAGTAGACCCTTAATCTCAGAGGTTCTCAGTATCTCTGATGGTTCTCGGTATCTCTGATGGTTCTCGGTATCTCTGATGGTTCTCGGTATCTCTGATGGTTCTAGGTATCTTTGATGGTTCTAGATATCTCAGAGGTTCTCGGTATCTCAGGGGTTCTCAGTATCTTTGATAGTTCTTGGTATCTCAGAGGTTCTCGGTATCTCAGGGGTTCTCAGTATCTTTGATAGTTCTTGGTATCTCAGAGGTTCTCGGTATATCAGAGGTTCTCTGTATCTCAGAGGTTCTCAGTGTCTCTTATGGTTCTTGGTATCACAGAGGTTCTCGGTATTTCTGATGGTTCTCGGTATCTCAGAGGTTCTCAGTATCTCTGATGGTTCCAGGTATCTCAGAGGTTCTCGGTATCTCAGAGGTTTTTGGTATCTCAGGGGTTCTCAGTCTCTCTGATGGTTCCAGGTATCTCAGAGGTTCTCTGTATCTCTGATGGTTCTTGGTATCTCAGAGGTTCTCAGTATCTCTGATGGTTCTCGTCTAACCTGGTTCAGTAAGTACTTTGGTGCTGGTTCTGTTTCCATCGGGTTCATCTAATCTGACTCAGTAAAATCTGTCTCATCTGTCGATACTGTTGTAGTTTTATTGCGGACTGTTGATGGTTCTGGTGGGTTCTGGTCTTGGTGCAGACGGACCTTAAATGCATCAGCGCCTCTGTTACTATGGTGATTGTTGGTGAAGGGCTGGATCCTCAACAGTAGATGAAACCCATCAGGTCCAGTGATGTTGTGAAGTCCATGTGTGTTTAGTGTTGTCCTGTAGACTTAGTGTGAACTACGACAGTATTTCTCTGTGCGTGTTTTTATTGGTTGGGTTGTTTCCGACCTCAACTTCAAAGGGAAACTAAACGGCGGTGAAGAGACGCCGGGGCAGCCATTTTAGATGCAGTGACTCCTGGTGTAGATCACGTGTGTGTTGACTGGAGCTTGTTGTGCAGTATTGTGTGTATTTTAAAGTGAATGTGTTCTGTTAAACTGTACAGTTGATGTTCCACTTCTTCAGATGAACTTTAACTCTTAAACGTTCTGATAAGTCAAGAAACGTGACACTTTGGTTGAATTAGTTTAGTCTGGTTAAACGGGTTCAGTTGGACTAGAATCTAAAGAACATGTTAAACATTAAATGCAAAAATGTGACGAGTTGAACTGTTTATACCCAAACTCTTGTCCTTCTTTTCAGACATGATGGACCTGTGTATTATGGTCTGTAGATGTTGAACCTGTTCTGCTGTACATAGTGTGAGTGGAAACCTGCAGATACTGAATGTACCTGAACGCATCTTTGGTTTATATTCATTTCATTCATAAAGTTTATTTTTGTATCAATGTTTTACTGTTGTTTCTCTGTGAAAGATTTTACTAAGAATTGTTGGTTAATCATGTGTTTTTCAGTATTGTAAAGAAAATATAAATAAAGATATTATCTTGTATGAACTGATCATATTTGTCCAACTTCTGTTTCTGCCTCACATCCAACAGTAGATATCATCATGATTTCATACAATAATGACTTTACATATCATACAAACTCATATTATACATATGACAAAATATCAAAATTAAATCTTATAATATCAGTAAATTTGACATGCAATACTATGAGAAAATTAGACTTTATATACCATCAAAATTTTACACACTGTAATGATACATGATATAGAATAATATGATGCAATTTAACATACTATGAGAAAATTAGGCTGAACATACTTTGATGAAATTTGTCATAATATATGATGGAATTTAACACCATCAGGAGGAGCCATATGGGGCCAATGCTCTGTGGATTGGATGTTGTTGCTGAGGCAAAAACTCGGGCATGGGAGGAGTTCGGTGAGGCCATGGAGCTTGACTGTCGGTTGGCCTCGAAGAGGATTCAGCGGGGGAAGTGAGGCTGCACGATGTTCTGCTGACATCAACTGGGGACATCGTCAGGCGGTGGAAGGAATACTTTGAGGATTTCCTGAAGCCTGCCTTCATGCCTTCTATGGCAGAAGCAGAGCCCTGGGACTCCGGTGGGCTCGCCCATCACCCGGGCGGAGGTCTCCGAGGGCGGCCGTGGCTCAGATGGTAGAGCGGATTGTCCAATAACCGAAGGGTTGGCGGTTCGAATCCCGCTCTGTCCGAGTCATGAGCTGTTGTGTCCTTGGGCAAGACAC
>JAPQRQ010000002.1:5604607-5621094 GCA_037367365.1 Apogon talboti
ACTGACTAAATTAAGCTTATAGAGATTTTTAAGGTTACTATCCACAAACACCCCTAGGTATTTAAAGCCCATGGGGGGCCATTTAAAAGGAAACTTTTGCTTAACTCTACCGAAATCAAAGTCAGATAGTGGCAGTATCTCACTTTTATCAAGGTTTACCTTGTATCCGGAGAATGAGCTGTATGTCCCCAATGTGGTCTACCTGTCCTACCTCCCCCTTGGTCTATTATATTTAATTCTATGTCATCTACCTGTCCTACCTCCACCCCTGGTCCAAATCCATTTTCCATACTATCAAGGTTAAAGACACTTATCAGGCACATGTCTGACTTTAACTATAGAGTCATAGATAAATGTACATGTTAGAAGGACAGACAGTGAAATTTACATATAACAAATAAAAGCCTGTGTTTTTATTAATTCAAAAAAATATCTTCAAATAGTGGTGCCTTGTGTTGGTGTATCTGTGGTTTATAGTGCAGCTGAAAACTGACCACACCCCCCTAAACAATAATTTCACCACTGTTACCAATCTGTATGTCTTCTCTGAACCCACAGACACAAACCAGGGGTGAGAACATTTCAGTTTTTGTGACATACTGTATAATGTTTACATGTGGATGAGAGACACAAACTCAGACACATCTGTCTTCAGTCAAATACAGTATGTGTGTGATGTGGACGGGACAGAACCCGGAGCCGGTAGGTCTTCACATCCATCCATCAGCCGTTACATCAGTTAGTGCAGATGAATGAAGATGAAGCCTGGGACGGTGAAGACCAGTCCAGGATCAAACAGACTGACCTCTGCTGATGGGTGGAGGGGTGGACTTTAATCTGCCCTGACATCACAGCTCCCTTTATTCCACTCCTTCACACTGGTGATGTTTTCAGGTGAGTGTGAGTCAGTGCCTCAGGGTGTAAATGAACTTCCTGCTGAGAGCGAACGTGCCTGAAATGACTGTTTATTTATGGAGGAGACACTGGGATGTGTGTGTGTGTGTGTGTGTGTGTGTGTGTTTCTGATATGTGATAGGATGTGTGTGGAGTGCAGGTGTGTTTACAGACAGTTTCATGTTTAACATATGATCTGGTCCTTTGCCAACACACATACACACTCACACACATTGACATCACTTCCAATAATGTTCATTAACCCTGCATAATAATCCTCTGTTCTTGTAATATTTATTCCAACATACATGCAGAATATATATAGACTCGTTCATAGATATTCATACTGTTAATAATAATTGTATTAAAATTTACATTTTTACAAAAGTTTATATTTAATTTTTTCATTCATTCATCTTCTGAACCCGCTTTATCCTCACTAGGGTTGCGGTGGGTCACTGGAGCCTATCCCAGCTACTTAAGGGCGAAGGCGGGATACACCATGGACGAGTCACCAGTTCATCGCAGGGCTGACACAGAGACAAACAACACTCTCACCTATGGGCCATTTTAGAGTAACCAATTAATGCATGTCTTTGGATGGTGGGAGGAAGCCAGAGTGCTCGGAGGGAACCTACGCAGACATGGGGAGAACAGGCAAACTCCCACACAGAAAGGCCCCACCGACCAGTGTTGGGATCGAACCCAGGACCTTCTTGCTGTGCTTGCTCTATTCTTATTTTTGGACATATTGTGTTGTGTTTTTTTTAGTCACTCCTAATTTCATTGAACACACAATAACAATAAAGGCTATTCTGATTCTGATTAACCCTTAAAGACCCAAACAGTCACTAATACCACTACCGGTAATACCATCTACTGACCTAAACGGGTTATTATCCGTTGATCCACGAATCCTGTCAATACATGGTCATCTGAGCCATTTGGATGTTCAGACATTACACACACACACACACACACACACACACACACACACACACACACATACACACACACACACACACACACACACAGACCCACACTACACACACACACACACACTATACACACACAAACCCATGTTACACACACACAGACCACATTACACACACAGACAAACATTACACACACACAGACCCATACACACACACAGACCCACATTACACACACACTCCGCTTCTTCACACACCAACAAACTGCATGAGCAATGAGAGGGTTTGCCATTTGGATGAAAATCCACAGATTTGGTCAATGTTACATTTGATGTGGAAATGAATGATTCAGATTCTCCAGACACCATATTGTCTTCTCATACAGCCCCATCCCTGCCCTCCTCCTCCGACCCCGCCCCCCTCCCTTCTCTGCTCCTGTCTTGGTCCAGTGTATTTGAAAGCTTTTGTTTTTTCACTTCAGGCAAAAGGTTGTTAAGATTATTTTATTTTTCACTTGATTTGAAGCTGCAGAAGGACAGAGGTTTGTGTAACACGGCGCTGGTGATCTGTTGTTGAAGTTTGTTACCGTGACGATCAGACAGTGATGAACCGGCGCCATGAAGGCCACAACATTGGCTCTATTTTTTGCGCTATTGAGTTTTGCACCTGAATGCAGTTTGTGATTTCCATTTGCATCGAGCAAAGACTAGACATGACAACAGGCAGGTTTCCAGCAAAATGTATTTGACAATTTATTTACAATAATTATTTACAAGTCACTGCTAAAACCTCCCTAAAATGCTGATAAAAGTAATAAAAATGTTCCATGTCTCTCTCACCGACTGCACTCTGCTGCTCTAAGTTCTACCCACTTCCACCCCTCAGCCAATCAGATCTCTACCCTAATGTGTTACAGATCAATAGAAAGAACCCGATCTCAGATAAAGATGATGATTGGATTTTGTCAATAAAAAAAAGGTTAAATTAAACTGCAGTGGCAGAAACTGGAGCTGATTAAGATGAACGTCAGGCGGGTTGGTTTGATGTGATCAGCCCTGGTTCTGCATTCAGTTAGAATTCAACATGATTCAAGCCTCATGAACTGAAGATTTGAAGAAAAAGAGAGAAACAGGGTGAGTGAAGAGTGAGTTTGTTGAGTTCACACTCGTTTTCTAGAAACATTGTCACCTTTTCCCTTTTGTCTTGTGAGTTACTTATTTTTTAAGCATTTACTTCCACAGGTTGATGTTTCAGATCAAATGTCCAACATGTACTCTCTCTTCTGTCTCTGACTTCTTCTAAAACTCAACTCAACTTTCCACTTTAAAAACTCAACATGTTGCAGCCAAAACAAACCAGGATTTTTCAAATGGACCTTTTTCATAGAAATAGCTGCTCGTGTCTCTGTGGCAACGGAAATCAAATTCAACCTCAAGGTCTGACAAACACACATGACTCTTCAGGACAGACTTTTTATCTGCAGTGATAAAGTCCAGGGTCTGAACCAGCACAAATGGACCTATAATAAAATTTATTATTATTATTATTATTATTATTATTATTATTATTATTCAGTTCCCGCAGAGTTAATTCTATATGGATATCTGTAGTGATATTCTTTAATTTGAATGTCAATCCTCAGCTCAGCTTCTTACAAATTGCCTCCTTCCTTTGACTTTCAGGTCATTTAATCCATTAACTGGTTTCAGTTCAATGGGATGACCTTCTGACAGTGATATTTAGACACTTCAGACTCTGACAAAGTCAACTTCAACTGAATCTGGCATAAATGTGTGAAAACCACCTGCAATAAAAGGAAGTTATGTTGAACTCATCATGATTTAATGAGTTTTGGTGATTTTAAACTAACACTATAGAGTTTTTCAGCCTTCTAACTCATTTCGGTGGAACAACAACTCACAATGGGTTCAGTTCCACTTTGGTCGTCGCTCCAGAGGGTCTGTATTACCTGCACTGGCTCTATGACACCTCTGGTTTGGGGTTGGAACCCCGACACAAAAAGAACTACAAATGGGATTGGTTTACGGCATATGACCCCACCACCACCACCCTCAGAAGACAAGGCAGGTCAACAAAGTTAGGAATGAAGGAAATCTACAACTAGGCTAAAGGTCATGGCTGAAGCAGCAGGAAAAGGACAGAAGGTAAGGGTGTTGACTGAAGAGACAAAGAAAAGAAAGGGTGAGAGTGATCAAATAAGAGGCAGGACTAGGGTGAATACTGGCCTTTGACTGGCTGGTGTGAGCTGAAGGAGGAGGGATGCCCCGCCCATGGAGACCTGGACCTGTTACTGTTGGACCAGGATGGGTCCATTCTTCTATGAGATCTTCTGCATTTGATCTTACTCTGTTTCAGGAGGTGTTACTGAAGTCAGAGCCTTCGTTTACGCCCATACATCCAGTTACTGGAGCAGGAGCCTTCCACAGTTGGATCAGGTGGTAGCTAACGTGATACAGGTTTTTTTTTTTTCCTTTCTGATATTTTCAAAATAAAACAATAATGTTTGTATAAATGCTGTAATGTGCTACTGTACCTGTCCTGAACACATGGTTGAACATACATTCATTGTCGTACCTCAAGAGGTTTTCCGGTATCAATGTCTTGTCAATAAGTGTGCGAGTATTACCCAGATACAGACAGTACCGTTTATGGACCTTAGGGGGACCCTGCCAGCAAAAGGTCCATGGTGTTGATTTAATGTAGGATGTTTCATTGAGTCTGTTCACATGACCATAAAAATCAACTGACTGTTAATAATCAGATAATTATAATAATCAGATCTGATGTGTTTACAGTCACTTCAGAAATAGGATGACCCATAAACCCTGGTTAAATGTTTCAGTCCAGATTTATTTCGGAGTTCATAGAATCACCTCCTGTTATTGTCTTAATAATAATTTGACAGATAAAATGGAGCAAACGCTTCAGATAATCATCAAATAATACCATAAATAACAAAATATAACCAGAAAAAAATAATAATCAAATAAAACGTAACTAAACTTTTCAGGCTAAACTTTCTCACCGGTTCGCTGATCCTAGAATAAATCAAAGTAATCCACTCTGAGGGATTTGGTCTCATGACCTTTGATTCGCCATCAGCTGTTCAGTGGTTCAGGTCCACTTTTACTGCGGCCTTTTCCATCACGTGTCACATTTTAGACCAGATATTTCACAGACACTTTGTTAAAATATATAAAGACCTTAAAAGACTTCACATAAGGGGGTCTGTTGGGAAATCAGTTCCATATTTTAACGGACCGTCGACTGCGTCCGGTGGTGCGTTCAAAGGCGCGCGCACTAAAAAAGGGAAGGGAGGGCGCATCCTTATCTGGAGGAAGCGATAAGAAGCGGATGATGATGATGATGATGATGATGATGATGATGGTGATGATGATGATGATGATGGCCACTGGATCAAACCCTTTACGCACAGGTGAAGTGTCCTGACGAGGACCAGATGGGGAGCACGAGCACCGAGAGCCCGGCGGAGGTGGAGACACCGACACGGACCGAAACCCACGTGTGAAACCACTGGAGAGAGACAGAGAGACAGAGAGAGAGAGAGAGAGAGAGAGAGAAGGCGCGCACAGGGTGAGAGAGAGGCGGAAAAGGCGCGCAGGTGGTTATAAGGCGGAGGAGCTGAGGTTGGAACTGAATGAGGACGGAGCGGTTGAATGAGAACATGAATAACGCCTGGATTTGTGAATGAAACTCAGGGGAAACGTCTCCAGCTGCGTCCGCGGACACGGTCACGGCCACTCCAGAAGCTCCCGCTGCTTTTATTCCAGAGTGGTGACAGAATAAACCTGGATCAGTGACATTTGGTGAAACTCTCACGGTTTTCAGGCGCATTTCCGCCGCTCGGTGACTTTAACAGCTTCATGTGCGTCCGTGCGCGCGGCGGCCGTCAAGTCCCCGGTACAGCTGTTGGACTAACCGAAGTTGGACTCGCGTCGGCGGGCTGAGATGTCCCGCTGCCCTCCATCAGGGCTATTCGGCGCGTAACGGACGCTGCTTGGTGCCGGTGCGCGCTGCGATGTGCACAGCCCCCCGGTGCGTCTCCCCATCTGGCCGCGCGTGATGCTAAATGGACCGACCCTCCGCGACCACGACCCGATGCGACTCGTCGGCCCGAGGCATCTCCCGCAAATGATGTCCCTGGAGGACCATGAGCCCACTATGGTGGAAGGGACCCTGGGGCCGCGCAACTCCACGCCAGCAGGGGTGGAGGGGTCCCCGGGGCCGCAGCAGCAGCAGTCCTTCCCATGGGCGATGACCCTGCTGGCCGGAGTTCTCATCACCACCATCGTGGTGGATGTTATCGGGAACCTACTGGTCATCGTGTCCGTGTTCAGGAACAGGAAACTCAGGAAAGCAGGTGAACATGTTCCCGCGTTTACATGAATGATGAAGACCTTCAGCTCATCCTCATCAGTTGAGTTGAATTCTGTTCAGGTTTTATTGTAATGATTCCATTTCTCTGGTGCTGGTACTGAACTGATCCGCTTCATGTGGTCTTCACATGTTTCATACACTTTATATTTGATAAATCATCAACTAAAATTTAACATACAACGAATCTAGTCTTTTGGCATCAGGTCATTAAGAATCAAAGACTGAAACATTTAGAATCAACCCTGAGCCTGGACATGGTCAAAGTAGAGGAACCCAGACCAGTCCTGTGGTTTTAAAGGGTTGAACCCTCCAACACACACTGGTACTGGAGTTCTGAATCAGATTAGCATGATGAAAACTCTCAAAGGATGAGGACATCTATCAGACTCATGTCCTTCACATTCTCCGCTGAAACTTTCAATAGTTCAGTGTTTATTTGACTTTCATTCATGTTCTACCGTTAAAAAGAACATGTACTTATTTTAATAGTGGTTCATGAGCTACATGTAGATTTGTACAATGTTCTGATCAAACAGAAGAGGTTAAAGTCACTAGACCTGAGACTGGACACATGGGTCATGAACCTCTTTGTGTCTACTGGTCTACTGAGGACCACAAACCAGCATTAAACCATCACAGAAGGAACACATTTGTTTGACTGAGGATCTGGACTAGATAAACCCACACACACATGAAGGTGATGTTCTGCTGATGTTTGACAGGTTTAGTGTCACTTTAAAACTGTTCTAGACCTGGTGTGGAGCTTTTGGTTGACTGACATCGATAGTAAATGCTAGTTTGGAGGTGAAGGATCGGACTCCTCTGGGTCCTCCTTCTCTTCTTCCTCCTCCTCCTCTACTTCCTCCTCCTCCTCCTCTTCTTCTTCCTCCTCCTCCTCCTGTTCCTCTTCCTCCTCCTCTTCCCCCTCCTCCTTCTCTTCCCCCTCCTCCTTCTCTTCCTCCTCCTCCTCTTCCTCCTCTTCTTCCTCCTCTTCCCCCTCCTCCTCTTCTTCCTCCTCCTCCTCTTCTTCCTCCTCTTCTTCCCCCTCCTCCTTCTCTTCCTCCTCCTCTTCTTCCTCCTCCTCCTCTTCCTCATCCTCTGCTCAGGGTGTTTGATGTTTTACTCAAGGACGCCGTGGCTTCATCGTCTCACGTCTGCTGTGAGACTTGTTGCGAAGCTGCAGCTCTGATGGAACATTTCTCAGCGTCTCGGTGACAAAGTGCGTCCGAGGCGGCGCTGCAGAGGATGCTGGGATATGTGCCATGTGCGCTGCTGGTCAAGGACATGAGGAGAGTAAAACTACATGTGGTGGGTGACTCACTGTAATCGATGTGTAAATCAGATAGTCTGTGCAGACTGATGTGGACTATAATCCTCCACGAGCACCGCGGTGCATAAATAATCCCACACTCAGGACCCTTCAAGCACATGGACCCGTAGAAAATCAATGGCGCCTCCTAATTGTTATCTCCCGCTCTCCAGCATGTTCCCATGGTGTCTTTTGAAGACGTAAATATCACATCGAAAGCACTTAGCGACGACGCTCTGACTCTCTGCTCCGATCCGACAATATGTGAATATTGATGAGGTGTTGACGAGCCTGGAGTCCGGAGGCGCCGAAGCCAAACCTCCTCTGATGTTCCGGTGGTGGAGTCTCACAGAGGTGTCGATTCACTCCAGGCTGCCGTGGTGAGTTCACATCCAGGTCTGAGGCTCAAACATGTGAGCGTCGACTTGTTCCTGAAGCTCAAAGGCGTCCTGGTGGTGCAGGGGTTAACATCACGTCTCCCAAAAATTCAATGTTTGTGGAAGTTTTAGTCCGGTTTTGTTCCGGTTCCGTCCCTCGTGGTGTGGACAGATGCTTCTGTTGACCTTTCTGACCTTGGACTTCGGGATAAATCTTTCCTTTCTCTAGCATTACAGATAAATTCTAAAGCAAACGGGTGCAAAGGTTGAACAGGTTTAAGGAAAAACACTGGTTATGATGAGTTCAGTGGAAGGTTGAAAAAACAACTGGATTCACAGACACAAAGACAGAAACATCAACTGTTGGTGTGTCGGTGCAAAACGTCACCTTGACCTCAGTGTTTGGTTTGACCACAAACCACACCTGTTCTTCATTATCATCATCATCATCATCATCATCATCATCATCATCATCATCATCCTAGTAAAACCCTGAGTCTGGTTTTAGTTTGAGTCTCTGAACTGGATCTCTGATCTGGATCATCCGAGGTTGGCTTTGTCTGATATTTGTGCCTTCAACTCTTCAGACATGGTGGTGTTCAGCTGCATTGGTCAGGAGTTTCACCATGTCTTTAACCCTTTCATTACCACCGGATCACTGGTGATCCAGTCACCATTTTATCACCAGTTTGTACAATAAAACTTTTGTCAATGTATTCATGTTATACCTTGTTAGAAAGCTTCAATTGAGTCTCTAAGTTTATTTACAGTATTACTAAACAAAACATAATTACTGAAAGAATCACATGGACAATGATAGAAGTTCATGGACTTCCTGTTTAGTGTCATGAGGTCACATGATTGGTCCATTCCATCATTAATTATATTTCTGATAAAAAATGTGGGGGAAAAACAGTTTCTGCTAAATTTAAGCTGACGTTGTATTTTATCCAAAAACTAAATGAAACTGCCATAGGCAGTGCACTTGTCGCAGGCCTTTTCGTTTTTCTCTACCTGAAAAACTAAGAGAGTTATGGGCAAAAACTGAGTATCTTGAAAATCATGACCTTGCGTTTGACCTTTCTAGGTCATCCAAGGTCAACAAAACCGGTACCACATGAAAGGTCATGTCCAACTTCCTACAAGTTAGGTGCTTGACCCCAACTTTGACCTCTATCTCAGCTGTACTTTGGCCTACTATTTTCAAAAACTAATCAGGTTGACTAGAGACCATGGCCAATCATTTGGTCATGGTTGGATACCAATAATACTTGAAATGTGACCGCTAGAACACATACAGACAGACAGACAGACCAATATGTCTGCGCATGTAGCTAGAGTTTATCCCTTTAAATGCGGTGTCATTGGTTCATTTAGTCCTCATGGTTCTTCAGTTTTAAGCTTTGGAACCTGGTAAACTGGAGAAAATTAACACTAATTATGTGGAAGGAACAGGTTAAAGACATGGACTTAATGAAGTCTAATTGGAAGGTGAAGACGTTACAATAAAACATGTAGTGGGACCTAAAGTCACTGATGTTGTCCATGAATGTCCTTTAGTCATCCTCAGGATGATGTCCTCCAGCGTCCTGTTAGGATCCACAGATGTTCATTTCACTGAAAACATCCACATTGAAGCTACACTCCTCTTTTTTCTGATTTGATATAATAACCTTCGATTTAACGCTGAGCTTCTACATAAGCAGTGAATTAAACGTAGAAAATACAGGATTTATAGAATATTAGAATAAATGGTCATAAATCACTTAGGAAATGTTAACCTATTACAGTTCCATAAAAGTCAGTTCATTGTGTAAAATGTAAATACAAACACAATTCAATGAGTCACAATGACCCATTAAACACATATTTTATACAGAACATGGAAAATATGTTTAAACTGAGAAAATGGAAAATAATTAGAATAAAATGTATAAAATACCTGTAAAATAAGAGTAAAAGTTAAAAAATACTTGTAAAATGAGGGTAAAATGAGCAAAAGACTTGAAAAATAAGTTCAGTTTTCTCTGTTTTGATAAAACAACCTTTGAATTTACTCTGGGATTTAATGAACATCTACATGATCAGGGAATTAAATATAGAAAATACAGGATTTACACTGAAAAATGTAAAATACAGAGGATAATATTAGAATAAATGGAGATAAATCACTTAAGAAAGGTTAGATTTAAAGAAAAGTGGCTGCAGAAGTTCATGTGTTTCTTTATGGGTTAACGGCTGCAGATCCAGGTCATAACTGACTGTTTATGGTAATAGTTTGGGGTAAAAACATTCATATCAGAGGGTGTTAATACAACAATCAGACTGAAACCCCAGTGGAATGCTATGGGGGGGCTGGGAGGCTTTGGAAGTTCATTAGCTTAATTTATGTGTCAGATAATGTTGAGCGTTTCCATCTGCAGCCTCACATCGTCCGGTCCAGCTTCAACGTTGTCACGGTGACAGATTGGCGTCATCCAATATCGATACAGAGACACCCACATGGGTTCAGGCACTCCTCCTCATTTGTTTCCCATTTTTCCCATTAACTACACAGCTGGATCTGAGGGGAAACGTGAGTCAAGGTGGGAAAGTGGAAGAACCCTCCACCCCCCCTGCCTCATTGGCCCCCCTCCTCATCCATCTGATCTCAGCTCCTGTCTCCTCTTATCTCCTGGATTCTTCCTCCCCTTCACCGATGACCCCATCTTCTCCGCTCTGCCTTCAATTCATCTACGCCTTCCCGTTCTTCCTCCTCCTCCTCCTTCCCAATCCTCTTCCTCCTCCTCCTCCCCAATCCTCCTCCTCCTCTTCCTTCCTCCTCCTCCTCCTCCTCTTCTTCATAGAGGCCCCATGCTAATCTGTGTAGGTTAACCCTTTAACGCCCCTTGTATCATATATGATACAAACCAATCAAAGGCCTATAGTTACTTCACTCATTGCTAATTTAAGTTCTTCTCTGCTTTTTTCAGTTATTTAAAAAAATGTTAATTTCGTACTCAAATTTTTCCATTATTTATGAATAGATTTGTTTTATTTTGTACTACAATTTCTCAATCAATTTATGCACATTTTATTATTTTGTACTGAAAACTTTTAAACAATTTCACAGATTTAAAAAATTTGGTCCTAAAAATTTTGAAAACATTTTTTGCAGATTTTTTCATTTTGTACTAGAATTTGTACATAAAAATAATTTCCAACAGTTTTAAATCTGTATTGGTAAATGTTGAACTGACCCTTAGAGTGTTCATGTGCATGATGGTGACCAACTGTACTGGAGAACGTTCTTTTGTACGGCTGAAACGTATAAATGACTGTCTTCGTACACAACACATGGTTTGAATGTTCTTTCATTTATGTTCATGGACAATGACATCCTGAAGACCACTGACTTCCATCCAATAATAATCCCTGTGGTAGTTGTGATAGGGGCCCCAGTACACTGCTTTGCCCGGGGCCCATAATACTGTTACGATGGCCCTGGTGGCCTTTGTCTGCATCCTCTTCTTTCACATCTGTCCATTATTCTCTGTTCTGTGGTGCTCTATCCATCTCTTGGTGTCACCTGCTCATTACTGAGTCCCTGTCACAGTTTATCATCCCCACATCACGGCCATGATCTGCCTTCATTCATTCCTTCATTTGTAACCTGTGAACACACCCCTCCTCCTACAAATGCCATCTGATAATACATTCCAGGAGCATAAATTGGACTTGTTTACATCTGAATCGTAATTATCTTGTCAGTGGCGGTTGGAGACGCTGGACCCGGTGGAGCTGCTCGGAGTCTGCGGTGGGTGGGATAGCGGTGGCAGCACGTTGGCCTTTTGCCCACGCTTGCCCAATTTTACTCATTTACTTCCTCCAAAAACTGTGAACGGGGTCCAGCTGGAGCTCAGTGTGATGAAGTGTGAATGAGTCAGTTCCCTCAGATGTCGACAGATGGAAACAACAAGAAAAGCACAAAGATTTAATTAAAAAACAATGAAGAGTGAAACTAAAGCGGAGCAGGCGTCCAATCAGCTGCATGTGATGAAGATGCAGAAATGAGACGAACAAATGCTGGGGTTTGTCTGGATGGACTTTAACATGACCTATTCCATTTACTCCAACCATTTAAACACACTTATCTGTCCGTTCTCCTCCTTATACACTGTATCAGGACACTTGTCCATGTCCGTGCATAATGGTGTTCAGGTCACTTCCACGTCCACAAGTGAAGTCAGTCACCTGGACGTTCACGTGGACTTAAGGACCGCCCACAGGAGCCTTAAGGACCGCCCACAGGAGGAAACATCACACCCACAAAAGAATCCAACCTTTCACAGAAATCCAATCAGAGAATATTTCAGTGGTTAATATGATGTAGGAGACCGGGATTCACACATGCCAATAGCACTAATAACACTGTCACTGACCCAACAGGCGCATTTCTACTTTAATATACATGAATGTTTTAAAGTAGTGGTGTGTGTGCTTTGGCGTACCCTAGTAGTGATATGTGGTTACAGTGCATCTGAAAACTGACTTACTAACATACATTCACCACACGCCACTGCCTTTACATCCATCTGTGTTAAACTGTCCATGTGACTTCAACCATGTCAAAGTTAGGGTCTTTTTCCACAGACTTTTTGAAACCCCCTCATACTGTATAAACATTAGCGTTGAATGGGTCGACCTTTGGAATACGTCCATTCATAACGTTTCATCACAACTAAACATTCCACAGTTGACTGTTAGTGGATTTGTATTTATTTGGAACCAAGTGATCGTCTACGTAAAATCAGCAGAAGTCAAAGTCCACAACTCAATGTCTCCAGACGTCCAAACTCCACGTGTCTTTCAGATGATGTCATTTATTGAACCTTTATTTAACCTGATAAAGCCCCATTAACTCGAGAACAGTCATCCAGAGCTTCATGGAATGGGTTTTCAGGGGTCAGGCTCGGACCCTCAGTTCCAGTCAAAGGAACTTTGAAGGCTTCAGCACCACAAGACGGTTTGGACAGTTTGGACAGTGCTTTGTGATGTGGATGAGTGAGTTTGGTGTTTTTATTTTGTTCATTGACTCTTTTTTTTCTTTTCTCTTCAGTCGCTTTATTATTTCCATCATTTTTGTTCATTTTGTTGAATATTTGAGTACATTTTTGATCTTTTTTAATGAACTTTGGTCATTATTTTAGTCAGTTTTGTTTATTCTGTTGATGTCAATTTTATTCATTGTTTTTTTTCTGTCATTTTTGTTCATTTTGTTGAATAAATTAATAAATTTTTTTGGTTATTTAGTTGATCATTTTGTTCATTTCTCCTCTAACATGTTTGTTTTTGTTTATTTTGTTGATTGTTTTTACGTCATTGCTAATTATACTGATGAATCATTTTTGTTCTTTTTTTGAGTATTTTAGTACATTTTTGTCATTTGTTCATTATTTCAGTCAGTTTTGTTGGTTCTGTTGGAGGAACTGGACTGTTCTCAACCTGATAGAAACACCTGTGGATCTATCAGAGTGGACACTGGGATCCAGACCTTCATCCAACACGAGGACCTGAACTCACTAATGCACAAACACTCCCTTAAACACACTCCTAAACCACCTGCACTAGACTTTAGCATTTTCCCTGCAGTAAAAAAAGTGTTTTCTTCACGCGTTTTTCTAGGAAAAAATGCGTTGACTTTAACAAACAGTTGTTTTGTAAATGACGTAAAGTTCCAAAGGATGAATGTTTCCATGGCTACGCTGCTGATTCCTCTCTAACAGACTCTGAGTTTGGGTTCACATCCTGACAGACGAGGATCAGCTCTTCTACCTTTTCACAGTCTTACGACAGTGTTGCCTGGACTCAATAATCTGCTGAAGACTAAACAGATGAACTCCAAATGTCACCCACATCCCATCGTGAACATGCATTTTTAATGTGTCTGAGCTGCGTTTGTTCAGATCATTAGGATCCAAAAGCTGTAGTTTCAATGCTGAGTGTGCAGACGTGATCTCCAACTGCAGATTCGCTTTTATAACCTGAAACTTTGGGTTGAAGGTCTTTGTAAAGAGAGAATCAAAGTGTCTCAGACCAAAATGTGCAGGTGTGAAACATGGCCTCGGCATGTTTGGTCTTCATCATCATCATTGTAAGGGCCATATTGATATTGCTTTCAATGGTCTAGTAGTGTTCCTTTAAAAATGTTGAACTGCTCCTTTAATCCTGCTGCTGACGACATCACAGCCACTTAGCTCTCAGACCAGGTTAAGCAGCTTAAGGAGCAAGACAGTTTTTTGACTGATACGCCTAGTTGAGCCAAGCGTGAATCTTGTAACTTTTTTTTTCTTTTTCTTTTTCAAGTAAAGTTCTTTTTTGAATGAAGTTATTGCCTCAGAAGATTCTTTTCATGTCAAACTTATTACCAAGAAGACTGCTTAACAGTAGTGGCAAATGTGGAGCATTGGGTGGAGGAAAGATTGCAGTTACAAACATCATCATTGTCGTCGTCGTCATGGTATTACAGTTTGATGCAGGTTTTTATGATCGACGTAAAACCCTGAGTCTGGTTTTAGTCTACATTCAAACTGCTGGTACATATGACCCAAATCCCATGTTTTAGTCCATATGTGACCTGTATCTATCTGCTAAAGACAGTTTAACAGAACTAATCTGACCCAGGACACTTTCATATGTGGTCTAAATCTGATCCCTATCTGATATTTTCAATGTGACTTCAGTCTTAACGTCCAGGTCACATTTATTCGACCTTTACGTCATTGAAATGTGACAAACGTCCCAGTTCTGCGTCCCTCCATATGTACTTCAGTAAACAGTGTGTGTCTGCATGGTCACGTATTACATCAGGACCTCTTTAGTGCATGTGGGTCACTTCAGGGTCATATTCAGTTCAGACTCAAAACTCATAGGAGTCACATTTAATGTGTAATATGAACAAGCACACAAAAATCTGATTTCACCAAAACATCCAAATTGTGCATTAAGACCTGCTGTGTGGGCGAAGCCTTCGTTTTAGTCTCTGAACCGAACCTCTGATTCAGATTATCATAGGTTGTCTGACATTTGTGTCTCCGGCTCTAAATACACACTGGCGTTTTGCTGCATTAGTTGTTGTTTTTTTCTTGGATTAACTGGGAGTTTGACTGTGTTTTTAATCCCTTCATTCCTACCAGATCACCGGTGATCCACTGGTGAAACTGGTGACCATTTAATCACCATATTCTACCATGAACGTTTTGTCAATATAGACGTGTTGTACCTTGTTACAAAGCTTAGATCCACTGTAATTAGCTGGGTTTCCATGACCCTAAGAAATGTGCAAAATGTAAATTGCGCCATAGGAAACTGGTAATGGAAACATCGAAATGTCGCAAAAACTGTCAAAGATCGCAAAAAACATTTTACGCTCTCATGAGGTGGTTTTTGAGACGTTTCAATATAGAAGTATAGGGCAAAAGTGGAATGGAAACACATTTTGTACATTTTCACTAGTCAAGGGCATGACAAGTCTGGTGCCACCAGAGGTTCAATGACATCACACAGTTCATTAAACGTTACCCAGGTCACTCGGAAATTCAGGATCCACAACTCGGTGAATTCCTCATGTACAATTCTCTCCCAGAAATCCATTATGCGTGGCTGCTGCCATAAATAAGGACTTTGCCTTGGGACGATCAGGCGCGTCTGCAGAGTGAAATTATCAGGTGGGGTATATAGGTACATATGCCCCCCCCCCACACACACACACACACACACCCCTAACCGTAAGTAACCAAATATGTAAGGTTTTAGCAAGGTTGGCTTTACTGTCCATTCACTCATGATATTTGCAGGATTCATCATATTCATGTTATCCACACACTACAACAGTACGTCATCACATGGATAGTGATAGAAGTTCATGGACTTCCTGTTTGGTGTCGTGAGGTCACATAACTGGTCCATTCCATCATTAATTATACTCCTGTGGGGGAAAAAACAGTTTTTGCTAAATTTAACCTGATGTAGTTCAGGTTGTATTTTATCCACAAACCAAACTAGAGGTTGTTCTTTCAAATGAGGCGTCATTGGTCTAGTCCTCGTAGTTCTTCAGTTCTAAGCTTTGGAACCTGGTAAACAGGAGAAATTAACACTAATTACTGTATGTGGAAGGAGCAGGTTAATGTCTGCTTGTAAAGGCAGTATGTTCAGTCACACTCAGAGGTTTTTCTTTAACAGTTTCCAGTGTTTCAAACACTTTTAAGCACAAATTCCAACTGAGAAAAACAACACATGGAGACAGTCGGCAACAACGGGAAAGCCCACAAACGTCACATCTGGTTAGAGCCGAGGGGGAAAACAAACCGGTCTTCGCCATTAGACATAAAGGCGAAAAGTTGCTGTGTGCCATTTTGCACCGCAAATAAAAAAATCACAAAGTTTTCCATTTTACCAAATAGCAAAACCGAGCCACAAAGGAAGACAAAATGCCTTCAATCCATTAGAAGAGAGGACGAGTTTGGCAGATTATGGGACCCGACAACAAAACATATATACGTCTGGAGTGAGTACTTC
>JAPQRQ010000002.1:5639442-5649650 GCA_037367365.1 Apogon talboti
ACCAGGACAAACCAGGACAAACCAGGACAAACAAGGACAAACCAGGACAAACCAGGACGAGGACAAACCAGGACAAACAAGGACAAACCAGGACAAATAAGGACGAGGACAAACAAGGACAAACAAGAACAAACCAGGACAAACAAGGATAAACCAGGACAAAGAGCGCCGTCCTCCCACAACTCAACGCTGCTGACCTGGCTATGGTGGCGCCGGACGGCCATCTAACACCACCACTGAACAACTAATACAGTAGAACCTGGCAGAACCAGTGCACCATGGTACCAGGACTTCACTTTATGAACCACCATTTCTTTGGCTGTTTTGCATGGATGGAACACGTGACAGTTGGAAGAACATGCTGAAGGTCCACACATGGGCCAGAACAGATCTGCAGACCAACACTAAGTTCATCACATCATCTTCTGATATTTGTATCGCTGACTGTTATAGTCACAGGATAATACACAACAGCCCAAACAGACGTAGGAAGCAAAGGCCAAACAACCGAAGAGACAAATGTCCACCAGACCAAAAGGTGAAGGTGTGCACACCTCAACTATAAAAATACAAGGTCAACATTATTTATTTTCCGGGAGTTTATTTTTTTCTCGTTTATCATTTCACTGAGTCAGTAGGCTAACATTTAGCATAAGGTCACAATGAGCCCTTACAGATGATCACATTCCGGCTGCTCTGCCCTTTTTGTCCAAATATAGGCATTTCCACTTTAACCCATAAAAACCCAGTGCTATTTTAGTGGCAGTTCCCAAATGAATTTTTCTCTACATTTAACCTTTCTTAAGTGATTTATCACCATTTGTTGTAATATTATTCTGTGTATTTTGCATTTTTTTAGTGTAAATCCACTATTTTCCAATATTTAATTCACTGATCATGTAGATGTTCATAAAAACTTAGCTTTAAGTTGAGGGTTATTATATCAGAAAAGAACATTAAAGAAAAAGTGACTTTTTCAGCAAAGATTTCACTGAGTGAAGATAAAAAGAAGCGTCTCCATTAGAGTCCGACCGATTAATCGGCCAATTATAGCGTATTACCGATTAATCAACATTGGTCAATATCTAGCCAATATATTAACATTTTTGCTGAGCGGAGATTGTGTTGCTGTGCTCTGCACTGCACTCTCCCTGAGTGCTTACATACATACACACACACACACACACACACACACACACACACACTCAAATGGGGAAAGTGAAACTTAACACACGTTACTAATACATTTATGTCTCACGCTGTTGTGAAGTTCATTTACCTTTTCCCTACCTCCTGAAACTTCAGAACTTTCATTTGAGGGGGCAGGATGTTTGTGTGTCGTCGCGTGTCATATCGGTTATCGGCCATTATATCGGCCAATATATCGGATATCAGGTTTTTTTTGCCCCCAATATAGGTATTGGCATTGGCCCCAAAAATCCCATATCGGTTGGGCTCTAGTCTCCATCCATTCTCCTCATATCTGACAGTAAACTGAACTTCTTTGGTTTATACAAGGCATTTCATTTTCTATTTTACAGACTGAAAGGTGAGAATGTCAGCGGATGAGTTCATTGAACAGTTTTATATGTCAATACTGTTTCACATCTTGTATTGAAATGCAAAACGTTGAAAAAAGAAGAAGTGGTTGAGGTTATTGTGTACTTGAAGGCATGGGAGGCAACATTTGACATGGCTGTAACACGTGATTGAGTTGAAGAAAATGTTGAAGGTCAACACATGGGCCAAAGGTCCAGGCTTACATGTGTGCAGCTCTGACCTCCGGGGTTTATTGTTGTGTTTCTTCAGACCAACGCTAGGTTCATCACATCATCTCATGATATTTGTATCGCTGTCTGTTATAGTCATGGGATAATTCACAAGAGCTCAAAGAGACGCAGGAAGCAAAGGCCAAACATCCAAGGAGCATACTGTCCACCAGACCAAAAGGTGAAGGTGTTTCTGAAAGGGTACCGATATGACAGCGCCGCAGTGTTCCCCAGTGGCACGTCACCTTTGTGCTGCCACGCTCCGGGACCAAACGCAGAAAAAAGACCAAGAAAAGGAGGCTCACGCGACATCCTCATGTCCTGTCTCGTTCCCATCAACAGCTCAACAACAGTCGCTGCTCGACTCCAGCCTGTGGCAAAGTGACTCCGATGACAGCGGAGGGAACCAAGTGACCAGAGCGAAGCAACGCCAGTGACGAAACCAGCACATGAACCAGAGTCAGAGTGAAAACAGACGGCATATTTACAGGAGGATCCACAGCGGGGTGTTTCTACAACTAGGGTGTACATCAGTAAGTAAAGAAACAGGTGATCCACAAAGACAGAAGAACCTGAGGACAACCAGGACATGTCCGCAAAGACAGATGGACTTAACGCCATCAAGGAGACCATCTGAACGAATGCATACTCAGAGTCATGTGTTCCCTCTGTCATCAGGCTTATCCATGTCAGGGCTGTGGTGGATTTGAACAGCCTATAGTGTACCCATTGATGTTGTGTGTAATTACACATGTATATGAATGAATATAGCATTAAGCTGCTCACACTGACTATATATGATGAATGAATGGGTCCATGTCTGTGTTGGTCTGATGTATTGTACTGTGATTCACTGTTGAACCACATTTGGAGACTGTTAACAGAACAGCAACCTGGGGATGGATTGATCAATCAATCAATTAATCAATCAATCAATCTACAGTGGCTTGAAAAACGATTCCTACCCCTTGAATATTTCCACATTTTGTCAACCACAAACATAAGTATATTTTATTCGTTTTTTATGTGGAAGACGAACACAAAGTGGCACACAGTTGTGAAGTAGAAGGAAAACGATACATGATTTTACAAGTTTTTATTTGTAATAAAAATTGAAAATCATGTGTTATTTCATATATTTATGTTTGTGGTTGTAGCCTGACAAAATGTTGAAAGGTGCAAGGAATCTTCAAGCCCATTCTTCCACCCACCCATCCATCCATCCATACGTACTTCCCTCCACCCATCCATCCCTCCCTACATCCATCCGTCCGTCCGTCTCACTGGTGGTCTCACAAACTCACTGGTGTCATGGATTCCACTGGACTGTAGACCACTGGAAAACATCAGGGTTTAGAAAAGGGGCTTTTAGTGGAGTTGGAGTTTGGGCGTTTAATGACCAGATGGGTTTCTTCTCCAATTGGCGTTTATGTTAAAACATGCTGCAGCTTACAGAACACCAACGGGGAACTGGACCTACACATCTGGAAAGGTTTTTTTTCTTTTCATCAACACAATCTAAAGCTATCTCTGGTTTTGACAGACTTCAAAATAAAAGCACTTCCTGAAATCATATAAATTAACTATTCATTGATTTAGTCATCAACTGAAATCTGTTAGAATTGGACAATGGTCCTTCTGGTCAAATACTGATATGTGATTAAAATACAGTTAATTACGATTAATTAATTACGTATTCAAAAATTAATTTGATACATTTTTAATCGAGTCCCACCACTAATATATATATATATATATATATATATATATATGGCCCCTAATGGTTAGGCTATTATACTATTCAACTGAGCTGCAACCAGAAGCCTGGGCTGCTGTTTCATGAAAATAAGAAATTAATTACGTTTCATAAATGTTTTTCATTCATGAAAATCCACCAAATAATGACTGAGAATACTTATTTTGCATCGCACTTCTCTTTCCCTCAGACTGAGATAGGAAATACCATTACACATTGAAAACCCCTCTGCACTCGTTTTAAGTTGGTTGAGTCCAATATAGTGTAATGCTCCTGGCTGACGCTGGCTGTATCAGAGACAGCCTCGCTAGACGTACGGTAATTATCGTATTTGTATGATAATTTCACCCTCTGTACGATGTATTCAAAATATCCCATAATGTACGATAATGTGATCTCTCCAATACATGGCTATTAGCAAACACAAACAGGATACATCCTGCACTACACCTGATGTGGCGCATTGTCTCACATGCCTCTTCACAGCCAATCAATGCATGACGTAGCGTGAGTGATGCACGAGTGATGACGACGTACATCAAATGTTATTTCAAGTGACACCTGATTGTAATTTTCATTTTTGATTCTAAAAGTTGAAGGTTTCAGCAGCTCAGGTAAAGTGTTGATTTAACAAACACCTGGTTTTCATTTGTGATTCAGAAACTGCGTTTTGAACACAATAAAACAGTAAAACAGCTTTATTCAGCAGGTTCTTCGATGATCAAGCATTTTAGTAGTTTACGTGAATTGATTAATGTTTATTCCTAATGTATAAACAGATTAAGTCTCTCAACATTTATGATTCAGGACCTTGATACATAATGATTATGACATGGTTAAATAGGACTGATATTATGGGCTGTTCAGTGCAGGTTCATCCTGTACACCACCCAGATGGGGGTGCTGTTCTGCCAGTGGCAGCTGTTGTCCAACAGTGCTGTTAGTTTATTTAAAGGTCAAACTGCATTATAAACTATACTATACATGGTCTGTGGTCTTGTTTTACTAAGGCACGTGGTCCTGAGCATCGTCAAATCAGGTATGTACGATCATTTTCGTCAAAATATGATACTTTAAGCTTCTGGTACGACAATTTGTCATTTCCCATTTGGCAGCACTGATCGGAGAGGAGGAGGAGTGACCCTGGGGCCCGTGAAAAGATGGACAGGAAAAGGCCAGGTGGGGCTGAGCCAGAATAAGGAAGAGAAAGGCTTTAGAGGAGGATGCTGCCAAGGGTGTGAAACTCACAGAAATTTTTTCAAGACGACAGCAGAGGGACATGGTAAAGGACTGGGGCCGGGGTGTAGGCTAATTAATATAAGCTAATATCAGGCTTGGATGCTCTCAATAGGATATACAGTATTTAACCAATTCAGCCTGTCGTGTAATGGATTAATATACAATACTTCTACTGAGTGTAACCTCCATCAACCACAGGCCTAGATTTACCCAAAGTTTAAAGATGTCCTTCATAAAGACGTGCATGTGGTGAGTTTATGAAACTTCTCCTGTTTGAACTAACTTTGGACTTTGAGCGATGATAGCCACTTGTTACGGACAGCACATAAACAGTGGACGTAATTGACACAAGTGTCTCACTGATGATGATCCCAGTGTGTGAAAGAGGTGTGCACACATTATGTGCATAGTCTGTGCATATCTATAATTTTAAAAACGCTTAACAAATAAGTATCATCCCCAGTCTGTGGGCCGTTTGGATATGAAACTCCTGGGCTAAAAATGTTCCCAGTGTGCCACTGCTTCCAACCCTGTCGATGACTAAAATGAAATTCTACACTTTCCCAATTTCCTTAGGAACGCTGCGTTCAGGTTGTGTAAGCGTCTGGTCTTTGTACAAGTGTAAGAAACCAGCCGGAGTCATGTATCATGTGTAACGCTGCCACTCACTGGCTCTGTGATCCACAACAGCAGTGAGCTCCTCCACCCTCAGCCCATCTCGGCTAAATTAGAATAGAGTGTTCACTTCAAAAGGAATCTGCTGGCACCGAAATGAACTGACCTTTCCGACGGCGCAGGAGTTGCGGCGCCGCTGAGTGGAGTTTTCTTCAAACCCTTGTGTCTTTTAACTCTTATCAGTGTGTTAAAGCTCAAAGTGAAACAAATAACAGTCAAAAACCTCAACATGTTGTGGCTGCAATAACATCAAAGTTAATTTGACTGTTGTAGGAGTTAAAGCCCTGCACAGAACATTTACTCCACCTGTAGATACAACACAAACACATCAGTCACTGCACATCAGCGCTTGACATTTTCATCATACGGGGGTCTCAGATGTTAACAAACACCATGGAAACAAATATTTAAAGCCATTGGGAGTCTGTGGTCTAATTCCTTTTCATGAAGAACAACCAGACATTAAAGTTTCATGACAGTTTCACAGGAACACATCGTTCTTTTGGGGCAGTAAACACTTTCAGATGAGTTTCCTTCAGGAAAACAATGCGGCTCTTTAAAGAAAAATGTTAACTCTTATTCTAAGCACTCACAGTGGCCTCGGTGAACGGTGTGTTTGTGGTTTTGGTCGATGTTTCTCATGAATTTTTTACTGCTTTGTGTTGTAGAAGATTAAAAACTAGCTGAAAGGTGATGCACCTGCTATGACGTCTTTGTACCTTCCCGTTCAATGTACACTTAGATAACCTTCCAGCGAACACTAAAAGAGGCAAACTCGCTTCGCTGAAACAAAGCAGCGAGTTCAACAAAGACTGAAGTGCGTCCCCGTGGACTGTGGAGAACCGACATGTGTTCTGGTTTCAAAGGCGATACTCTCCGAGGCATCGCTCTCCCAGATTCACTCCACACATACGCAGGCGATGCATTGATTCCATCTCATCTCATATTCCGATACGGGCATTCTTGTGCATCACAGATGTGTAAGGTACGATCCCGCAGGAAGCAGGTCTTTTCTCTAAGCAACACCTTCTTCAACACTCATAATGAACGCTGCAGATGAAACCACACCGTGCCTCACAAATGACCTGCAGACATCAAGTGGCCTGCGCATGCATTTATTCCCTTTTATTAGCTTATAAACATGCATGTGCAGAAACCTGCAAAGCGTGGAAAATGTCATCTGCATAATTCTCTTTGGGCTCCAATCACAGCTAATAAAGGAAATGAAGATCCCGCGGCGTACGAGTCCCGTGGTTCTGCTGTGGATAGAGCCTTTGCTTCATGTGAAGAACATTGTGTGGAGAGAATGACAATGAACACACCCCGGACTCAGGGGGAGGAAAAGGCTTCCCTCTAACGCACACAATCCCACTGTTTCTATACAGGAGGATAATTCTAAAACCTACTGGAGACTATTAGCTCTTCTGATTACATATTGTTTTCGTCCACCACTGTATTAACACTTCAGGGTTCACAAGTGTTTTTGTTAACATCTAAATGACTACAGGACTGTTTGGATTCTGTAACTTGTTATTTCTGTATGAAGCATCAGTCCTTCACTTTAGAATTTTTCTTCACTTTAGAGTCGTTTCATAAAGATGTGTGAATCCCAGATTTACCGGCAGTGATTGGAATCAGGAATCAGCGACTGATGATGTTCAGGTAGGTTCTGCAGAGGTAGATTTACTCCAGTTCCGTTAAGTCCACTTCCTGTTTTATTAAATCCAGTCCAGTTCCAGTTTTAAGAAGTCCAGTCCAGTTCTATATAGTTCAGTTCTTGTTTTATTAAATCCAGTCCAGTTCCATCCAGTTTTCCAGTTGCCCTGTGGTTTGTGTGTGTGATGCTTTGTGTTGGTGTATTTGTGCGTCATGTTGGTCCATATTGTTCCAGTGTGTCCCTGAAGTAAACACTGGTCCACATGTTCTAACTGTCCGTCCAACTGTGACACTGACCTGGTTCATTCATTCATAGACTGTGGAGTTCAGAATGAAGATTAAGTTTTTTTCCACTGTTTGTATCAGTGGAAATCAGATTCGGAACCAGACCATCATATACTTAAACCGATTCTTCACCGTTTGAAGGTGACATTTCACAGAAACAAGTCATTGTTGATCTTAACCTGTGTTAATATATGTAATGTGTACAGAGCAGATATCCCTGTATGCAGATGATACTATATTATATGAGAAAACCACGCATCAACCTACCAGCAATCTGAGAAAAATAAATTATGTTTTCATTTCATCTCATTATTTCTTCAGCACAAAAACAACAGGTTAAACAAAGTGTACAGGTTAAAGACACTAAAACAACACTGAACCAATATAGACAGGTTAGACTAGCAATGCTAATGCTAACGGCTACCACTAAAATACTGACTGGCTGGAAAGTTAAACTATATGTGAGCAGAGTCAGTCAGTCAGTTAAACTCTATTCTTTATGTTGATGTTTCACTCATTTTCAGACTTGGCATCACAGCGTTGTATCTCACTGTTCACAATAAAACTGGGACGTAGATGCTATGAGTTTGGAGAAAGTCATCTCCTAACTTCTAGCCCAGGGGTTCTCAAACTTTTTATGTGAAAAAATTCATGGACCACCTAACCAGCCGGCTAGTTTCCCACTCCCACCCTAAAAAAAAACCCTTGTAAAACAGCCTATATCAGTGGTCCCCAACCCCTGGGCCGTGGACTGGTACCGGTCCGTGGGTCAATTGGTGCCGGGCCACACAGTAAGATTACATAACTTAATTATTTAGATTTATTATCCGAGTCTGATGTTTTATTTTGAAAAATGACCGGATTCTCTCCATCACATCTGTCTATGACTCACTCTTGACGCATGTCAAGATGCCACTACCTTCTTAAAGGGGCTGCTCCGGTCAGTAATACAATACATTTCCACTAAATTGAAACCCCCAAGCAAATGAGCAAAAAACAAACATATTTGGAAAGCAACCAAAACAAAATTACGCAGCAGACTGGACATAAGCACCACACTTCGAGTGTCATTGTCTCCCATCACCCCTGGATGGGACCATCTCGTTGTAGTGAAACAAGCTCAGGGCTCCCAATGATTCAGCGTTATGGTGAATCCACCCCACACATCTATGCATTTAACCTTTAAATAATCATAAAGGTTTCACTGATCCCACGGGAAACACAGACCAAACACAGTAAGAACCGTATCCAGTCCAGAGTCAGGTCTCCAGGTTTCATTTATAGCTTTCTGCCTTCTATCTAAACATCTAAACTCCTCATGTCCACGTCAGAGTCGGCCTCATTAAACCCGTTCTCCAAACCCCCTACTGGGCTTTAACAACATTCTTCTTCTTTTCATTGATCTGACATTACCCATGCTCCCAGAGGATTCCAGAGGACTCCAGAGGATTCCAGAGGACTACAGAGGACTCTAGAGAAATCCTGAGGATTCCAGAGGACTCCGGAGTCTCCGTTTTACTCTTAACAGATCGTTGTCTCCTCTTCTTCTGCCTCCTTGTATTCCTTCTCCAGTGGTGGATCTGGTGCCAGAACGGGCTCATCCCATTGGTTTGCAAACCTGCAAACTCAGAAGGGCTGAAAAAGGTGACAAACTAAATAGCCACCTGGGGACCGCCTGACTAACCCCCCACCCCGAAAAAATGTGATTTTAAGGCAGAACATCAGCGTCCTGGTGTACACTGAGAAGAAAAACAAGAGAAAATACAACATTTAACATTTTTGAATCCCATTAACTGTGTAGTTTTGAATATTCAAATAAAGTAAAATTTACTTTACTAAATGATAAATAAACGACAGGACTGTGGAGAAAAACTTTAGTACAGCTTGAAGGGGTAGGTTTTATATAAAGATGAATACAAATATTCTATTTTTGGATATATGTTTCAGTGTTACTGTAATGGAGTATGGGGTACAGTTAACAGAGGGATACATTTAGTACAGCTGGAATGTAAATTCAACATGTAATATTAATAGATCTTAATTAACACTAATTAGGTGGAAAAGAACAGGTGAAAGAATGACTGAAATTGATCATCAAAATAGTTGAGTCATTTAATAGTCAACAGTTTTGTTGTTATGGTGAATATGATTTCAATCTTCAGACAGTGAAGGAAACACAGAAGCTCGTGACTTTTCCCCTGTATCTACCGTTTAGATCAGAGTGAATCCTAAATCTGGACCTTTAGGTTCTATAATTGCAGTTTATATTATACAACTGCATTCTTATTCATTCTTGCAGCTGTATTTGTTTCCATACATTTCATTGGTAAAAGTTCACAGCTCTTGAAACGGCCACAAGAAACATTCAACTCATTTAAAGGAGAACAGGAGGATGTTTGTTTGAGAACAGGTTCATCCCCAGCAGACGCTGCAGTATCTTTGTCCTCTACAATGATTCAGACCAGATGGAGTGAAAGGATCAGCAGAACCGCCTGAACCAGGATCGATGGCCATTGGAGGACGCCGCTGTAAATTGCCTGGCGGGGCGATTACAGGGAAGTGTTTTCTGCTGCAGGGGAGGGAATGTGTGTGAGCGCTAGGACACGTGACTGTTGACCAACGTTTACTTCCATTCACGTGATCCTTTATCCAACAGAACACACATCTACGGCCCGACAAACACACCTGCACGTGAACGCAACACGCACCTGCACACGAACGCAACACACACCTGCAAACCACCGCAACACACACCTGCACATGAACTCAACACACACCTGCATGTGAACGCAACACACACCTGCACGTCAATGCAACACACAACTGCA
>JAPQRQ010000002.1:5711776-5726069 GCA_037367365.1 Apogon talboti
AGATAGAGAGATAGATAGATAGATAGATAGATAGATAGATAGATAGATAGATAGATAGATAGATAGATAGATAGATATAAGAGAGATAATTAAGATAGTAATAAACAAAAACATTTGGGAAAAAATGACAAAGAAAGAAATTATCAAGGAAAAAGAATGAGAAAATAAACAAAAAATTTACCAAATTATCAATAAAATGAACACAAAATTATGAAAATGAATGAAAAATGAATTTAAAAAAAAACTCAGGACTAAACTCTGTCTTCTTTTCCTCGTCTTTAGTTAAACTCAGGTATAAACTGCGTCTTCAGTTAAACTCAGGACTAAACTCTGTCTTCTTGTCCTCATTTTGAGTTAAACTCAGGACTAAACTCTGTCTTTAGTTAAACTCAGGACTAAACTCTGTCTTCTTGTCCTTGTCTTTAGTTAAACTCAGGACTAAACTCCGTCTTTTTGTCCTCATCTTCAGTTAAACTCAGGACTAAACTCCATCTTCTTGTCCTTGTCTTTAGTTAAATCAGGAATAAACTCCGTCTTCAGTTAAACTCAGGACTAAACTCTGTCTTCAGATAAACTCCGGACTAAACTCTGTCTTCTTGTCCTCATCTTTAGTTAAACTCAGGACTAAACTCCGTCTTCAACTCAGATCTACACTCCGTCTTCTTGTTCTTGTCCCCAGGTTTGCGGCACCGATAATAAAACCTACGACTCCTCCTGCCACTTCTTCGCCACCAAATGCGCCCTGGAGGGAACCAAGAAGGGCCACAAGCTGCACCTGGACTACATTGGACCATGCAAATGTAAGTCTTACGGTGGTGTGGTGGTGTGAGCTGCTATTGCCATGGTGACTGGGCTCAGCTTTATTATGGTCTGTCTGATTCAGCTCAGGGCGGCGTGTGTTCAAGTCTCAGGTGCGACGTGGTCTACCTGTCTGGATCCGTCCCGACATGTCGACCACGTCGCTGCACCGTTTCAGCTGGGCCTGAAGGGCTCACATGGAGGTCCAGGTGACGTTCAGGCGCAGTCGGGAAAACATGACGCTACCTTCACACTGCACGTTTTAATGCTCAAATCTGATTTTTTTTGCATTTGTTGATATTCTTCTGTAAATGTGATGTCATCTGACTCCTGTGACATCATATGTGTTTATGAACTTTATTTAGTGTCACTTTTTAACCATTTATGACCACAGTCATTATGTTAAACATTTCATTTTCACTTTTCTTTCATGTATTTGAATGGGACAGTGCATGTTAACATATTATATATTAGACGCTCATACTGTATATACTCAGCATTGACTCCTTTCCATCCGTTTCAGTCCTCATCCTTGTTTTTGTTCTTACCCGTGTCCTCTGGTTTTTTCGTCATGTTTTGACCCCTTCGTTTGACCCCGGGTTCATTGTGTTTCTTCCCCCAGACATCGAACCCTGCCTGGACACTGAGCTCAACGAGTTCCCCCTGAGGATGAGGGACTGGCTGAAGAACGTCCTGGTGACGCTGTACGAACGCGACGAGGACAACAACCTGCTGACCGAGAAGCAGAAGCTCAGGGTCAGACCTTCTAGAAGTTTCCTCTGGTGTTGGGTTGGGTTCTCCAGGCATTTCCTCTGGTTTTTATGTTGTTTTTTGACCCGTTTCCTTCGGTTTGTAATGTCGTTTCATGATGTAGAGTTGTACATTTATTGAGATTTGATGAAATTTCTATTTACTTCAGTCAGATTCTGACAAACCTCATTTATTTTCCAACGGGTTGAGCTTGTGTCATTTTTTGGTTTTTGGTTTTTTGTTTTTTTTTAAACTCTGGACTCAGGAGTTCCACTCATTAAAACCACTTCATTGTCGCTTCATTTGTTAGAATCTGAAATAATGTATTAAAACATCACAGGCTGCAGACGTCACCTTAAGAGTACTTCAGGGACTCAGTTCCATGTGGGGAAAAAACTGGCTGAAGGCAAGAATAAGAGGAGATACGTGACTTTTATAAATGTCTTTATTAGTGGATGAATCCAACCTGTTCAGAACCTCCTCTGGTTCTGGTTCTGGTTCTGGATTAGTGTCTGATCCTCTGTTGTCCTGATGTGCCTGAACTCACCTCCATCTCAGCCTGTTTCTGAAGAACAGGAGAACGAGGAGAACAAGTTTGAGGGTTAAATACTTTCACTGAACATGTTTTAAGTGTCTCATAAAGAACCAGAGTTAGTGAAGTGAAGTGTTTGAAGTATAATTCATTAAAAGTGAAGAAAGGTTTAGAAATTCACTCACATTCCAGAGATAAGACGAGGTTGTTTTTACATTTACATGTTAAATACAGAAGTGAAGGAAAAGCAACTTTACCTGCATAAAAAACACCCATGAAATACAATAAAACCACATCTGGAGATTATTAGCATTATTCTCACTAAAAGTCAAATCATCATTTATTTGGTTTCATGGCAGAAACTAAATGTGTCTTTGTGGTTTGACTTGTTTTTTTCAATTTTGACCCATTTCCTCTGGTCCTCGTGTCATGTTTTGACCCGTTTCCTCTGGTTCTGGTGTCATGTTTTGACCCGTCTTCGGTCTCCTTTCAGGTGAAGAAGATCTATGAGAATGAGAAGAGGCTCCAGGCCGGTGACCACTCCCTGGACCTTCTGGCCCACGACTTCGAGAAGAACTACAACATGTATATCTTCCCCGTTCACTGGCAGTTCGGTCAGCTGGACCAGCACCCCGTCGACGGGTAAGTCCACCACTGGAACCTGGACCGGGACCGGGACCGGCCTGTTGTCCACGTCAAACTGTAAAAGAACGTAGATTTGACATAAAAAGAACCTGGAGTCAAATGTTCATGGGTGAAAATGTCAGAGGATCTAAAAGAATCACCAGCTCCTACATCTCTCATGATGCAATATGACAGCAAACACCCAGGGCTTCTGAGATACAAACATTCAGAGTCTTATCAACGTCTAAAATGTGTCAAATCTCTGAAATTATCTTTAAAATCACTGTTTTTGGAACATTTTCTGCCAAATCTCATCAACAACAACAGTTTTATAGTTTTATTAAAAAGCTTTTTGTTGCATGAATTTAACTCAAATATCTGTCTTTATTTTCCATGTTTTTTTTTTGGTTTATTTCTTTTTTTATAATTTTTTTCTAACTTGTTTCCTCTGTGCTTGTTTTTTATCTGTTTTTTTGTGTTTTTTCATGTCATTCTTTTAACTGTTTTCATCTTTTTTTGACCTGTTTCTTCTCATTCCTTTATTTATAAATTTTTTTTTACCTTGTTCTTGTAACCCCCCTCCAGATACCTGACCCACACAGAGCTGGCCCCCCTTCGCGCCCCTCTCATTCCCATGGAGCATTGCACCACCCGTTTCTTCGAGGAGTGCGACTCTGACAGCGATAAATACATCGCTCTGGAGGAATGGGCCGCCTGCTTCGGCCTCAAGGAGCGTAAGTATTTAAGTATTGGAGGTTTTTAGGACCAACGTCCGTTTATGTCCCATTAAATCAACCTTTACTTTGGTTTTCAGTCACTATGTCAGACTCTCCTATAGTAGAAGTGTTACCTCATGTATAATTAAAGCTGTTTATTCTCATATTTGCTGATGTTTGCTGACGTTTCTTCTTCTGTGGTTCTTTCAGAGGACGTGGACAAAGACCTCATCATCTGAGTGGTCGCTGTTAACGGGACGAGGTGCCGATCCCTAAGTTAAAAAAAACAAAAAGAAAATATCACAGTAACGGTGCTAATGGCAAATTCTTTTTTTTATTTTTGTTTTTTTTTTAATAATGATTTTCTTACCTATACCACTAAAAAAAGAGATAAGAAAAGACAAACGTGCACAGTCTGTACTAACGTCACAAACCTGTTCGACTTTCACTTGTGTAAAAACACCCGTTCAAACTAAAGACCTCTGATGTAAATGTATGTCGATGATATTCTATTATATTTGTGCTGCGATTTGTTCAGGGCGTTGATTGGACTCCAGGAGACAAAAGTGTAAAATCCAAAATAAAGTGTTTTAAATAAATGCTCCCTTTGCTTTGCAGGTTTCCTCATTTGTTAGTGTTTAGTTTCAGAACTAGAGTCAGATTCAGTTTCCTCATTTTTTTAATTCAATTTCAATCATTTAAGTCTCAAACATCCACCTTTACGATGGTGTATTAGGGCCAAAACATAAAACAAAAACACATGTCACTACGAGAATAAAGTCGTCAAATATGGAGATAAAACCCATAATTTTATGAGAATAAAGTCCAATACAAAAAGAGTCATAATTTTATAAGAATGAAGAATTATGTTGTCATATTTTGAGAACAAAGCCCTAAAATTACCAGAATAAAGTGGTGGTGTCACCACCGATGTCCCTCCAGACGACCACTTCAGTCACATCCTCCTCCATAAAAGAGGGCCGTTTGTTCCAGATCTGTTGTGTTCTTAATGATGAAACAAACCCAAACATCTGTAAACCGTCTTCACAGTCCTCAGACTAATGCTGATGTGTTATGGTGGACTAATCGTCTCAGTATTTTACCGTGTGTAAACCCCAAATGAAAGTTGAACCTCACACCATGTTCCAACTTCTCCATTATGAGACGAGTGGCTGCGACTTTATTCTCCTAAATGACATTTTTTTCACCTGTTTTTAAATTACAACGTTATTCTCATAATTCGACTTCATTCTTGTAAAGTTATGACTCTTTTTGTATTCGACTTTATTCTCGAAAAATTATGGGTTTTATTGCCATATTTTACGACTTTATTCTCGTCATGACGAGTGTTTTTATTTTCTCATGTGGCCCTAACACACCGTCACACACCTTTAACCTAAACCATCTACTGATGTATCTGTTTGATACCTGCTGATCCACTAATCCTATCAATACATGTCAGTAATTGGTGTAAATACAGTTATTCATCTTTTCGTGGTCAGGTTTTATTGATGACAGAACACAGAAAACATTTTTAAACTGAGAAAATTGACTATTTTAAGGAAAAATTAGGAAAAAAAATGAACCAAAACACTTCGAAATGTGGTAAAAAAAAGTGAACAAATACTTATAAAATGAGGAGAAAATGTGCAATATAGTTGAAAAATTAGCTGAGTTGATTGTTTCTTAACTTACATTTAGATGAAATATGAGAAGAATCCGGTGTTTTTGTGGTTTTCAGCAGGTTTCCTCATTTGTCCTCATTTTTCCTCTAAATCTGGTTTAAATGTAATAAAATCCAAACTGATAACTTTAAAGGTGACGTATGGGTGAACTAACTGTGGTCTGACACTAAAACCAGCCCAGTGATGTCACCTCTAGGCTCTGCCCACACCCAGGTGTGTCCACCCCTTTGTCCAACACAGGTGAAAGTGATCAGATGAAACCCTGAAAACAAACAAACCTGCACAGAATGGATCAGAACCAGCCGTTATCATAAATCAGCAGCTGAATTATCGGAATAAGAGTTCCTTTGTATGTTTCCTTGTTCAGAAACGTATAAAAACACATGAATATGAGGTCAGACGCTGGTTTTATGACTTTAAATGATCAAACTGAACTAAATGAGACCGGACCATGACCCCTGAGGACCTCCTTTGACCTTTGGTTTCATCTTCGTCTGAATAAACGCTGCGTCTGCTTCTCATCCTGTGGTTTTTACGGCTGTACGTGTGTGTTTTCTGTGGCCGCGATTCCTGTTGTGTTGTTGTTGTGTTGTTTGGTGCACATGTCGACACACATAGACTGAAATCTGAACCAAAGACGAGGTTTTGACGGAGTTGAAAACCCGGCGGGCTGAGTTTTCCTCCACCTCCATCATGTTGTCCTGACGCTGAGCTCCAATAAAAGGCTGAAATGTGGACGCTTCCTCATCTGTGTCTGTTTCAGGACTTCACTCAGAATGTGTCGTTTGTCCGGTCTAAGGCTCCGTTGGATTTCCATCCAGTTCCTGGGGCTGAAGGATGTCTTTGTTCTGCATTAACGTCTTTAAAACCTTCCTCGTGACTCTGAAATCCACCAGTAATCATCTGGTCTGCTTCGACTGCAGCTTCTGTTTCAGTTGGAAGCAATGTAACCGATCTACTTCAGTGGTAGAAGACCTCAGACACCCACTGATGGACCTGTTCAGTACCTGGTGATCCAGTGGATTTTCCTTCTGTCATTGTCATGTTTGTCTGAATCAGCAGCTGATGACCAGAATAAAAGTTAATTTGATCTAAAACAGGAAATGAGTTCATGTTCAGAAATGTAAAAACACACAAGTCTGAGGTCAGACTGCAGTCGTTATGACTTTAAATGAAACATATTGAACTAAATGAGACTCAGTCATGAATCCTGAGGCCGTTTGTAGACATTTTGTTACGTCTTCTGTCTCATTTTCTACAATCAGAGTCAAATATCAGCTTTAACTGTGATGAAACAATGATCTAACATTCATCATCAGAATACTTTAATAATCCCAGGGGGAATTATTGTGTATTACATTTGGTCCATTCAAGTCGAATAAAAAGTAGCAGGAAAGAAATGATCAATATAACAGAAAAAGAAAAAAAAAATACACACACACATACACATGCCAAATACACACAATAAAACATTCTATTAAGACACAATTAGAACAGCAATTTTTATAATATGTAATAGATAATATATTATCATTATGATAATTTAGAGAATAGACATAAATAAGTCAAAAATCATAATTATTAATAGAGTCTAACTTTTTAGTATTAAAATCCTCATTGCATGAAATAAAGGAAAGCAGCCGCTGCATTTGTTTTGTATTTTTTATGTTTTGTTTCCTCAATGAATCAACTGCATCAGTAAATTTCTCTTTTTTTGACCCATAAATGCATCATTTAGCTCCAAACTGTTGTTTTTCATGAACAAGTGTCAGTTTATTCCATTTAGTTCATATGAATGTTTTATGTTTTCAGGTGAGACACATAAAACACACACACAATCAAACTACTGTGTAAAATACAGCAAGTTCAGCTCATCCCAGGTCGTTTCACGGGTTAAAGTCGGTGAAATAAGGAGTAGACGTTAAACACATCCATGTGGTGAAATGTCCGGTTTGTGTGGTTGGAAAGTAAGGGCTGTGACGTGACGGCATTCACAGACAAACACTGGAACAGAACAACCTTAAAGTCACACCAGTCTAAACTCCCATGATCCCCTGGGAGACTGGAGACGGTACCCGGTTACCATCCCCACCCGTTCATCCAGACTCACAGTCAAGAATGTGAACAAAGACCGGCCCCTCCCCCTCCCTCCCACACCAAACTGGGAGGAGACGTTTAATACAGCTGTTTGGAAAGAACCAGAGGTCCCTGAACACATCGTCAGAGGCAAAGATATACACACACACACAATAACAGTTTAACCTCACGGAAAAAAAACACTCAAATACTGAACATTATCCAGTAAAATACCACTACACACCGATATTATAGATGGAATAAACCACATTTAAACCACAACTCAACACAACAGGCTTCAGTCGAATTATTTCACAAGAAAATTAGACATTTAAAACCACTGATTCAACATTTAAACAAAGACAAACATAATCCAAATGTGTTTGTATGATATGATTCTGTTCATTATGTTACTATTGTTTTTTTTTTCATTTTTTCACTCTTTTTATATAAATGTTCTGGCATTTTGTTCATGTTGTGGCTCATGTTTATTTTTGTTCATTTTCTTTCTTTTTGTTGCTTATTTTTGTTTGTTTTTATTCATTTTCTTGTTTTTTTCATTTTTTGTTTTGTTAATGTTCTTTGTGTCATTTATTTTGTTTCCTTTTGTTGCTAATTTGTTCATTTTTGTGCATTTCGTTGCCTCTTTTCTTCATTTTGTTGCTTTTTTGTTTATTTTTTTGCTAAATACTTCATTTTTGTTCATTTTTTCTTATTAATTTTATGACTTTATTCTCATAAAGTCTGACTGTCTTTTCTCTGTCAATCTACAAGTTCCTTCTCTTAAATGTGAGGTGGTTTTTTAATTCAAATTCATTGAGCAGGACTTGGAGTCGATGACTGGAAACAGCCGAGTCTGATCTGAATAAACTGAACAGAAACACAAACCACAGATGAACAGGAGCTAACTGACCCGGTTAATAAACCTTCTGTGAACACTGGTGGAAAAGGGTCTGATGCAGCTGTTGGAGAAGAACTTCATCTTCATCCTCATCGTCGTCTTCATCCTCATCCTCATCCTCATCTTCATCCTCATCTTCATACTCATCTTCATCTTCATCCTCATCTTCATCCTCGTCTTCATCATCATCTTCATCCTCATCCTCATCTTCATCATTAGTCTCATATTCATCTTCATCCTCATCTTCATCCTCATCTTCAGCCTGATCCTCATCTTCACCCTCAACCTCATCCTCGTCTTCATCCTCGTCTTCATCTTCATCCTCATCTTCATCCTCATTCTCATCCTCGTCTTCATCTTCATCCTCATCTTTATCCTCATCTTCATCCACATCCTCATCTTCATTGTCAATCTCATCTTCATCTTCATCCTCATCTTCATCTTCATCTTCATCCACATCCTCATGTCCTTCAGCTGCCGTTGGAGCATCTGAAGCTCCTGTGATACGTTCAAGGTCCAATGACATCCTCAGGTATTTGAATTCGCAGTTATTCCAAAAAATATATCTAATAAGAGTGTGTGGATGAAGAGAAAATCCACCTATGACCCAAAAACCTCTGGAACCAGATGAGAAAACATGTTATCTGGTTAAATTATCTGGTTCACACATGGTAAAATAATAATAATAATAATAATAATAATAATAATAATAACTCTGTTTGACATGTTTTTATTCTTGTTTTTATTGTCATGTACTTTTCAAGGTGACGACTGATTTATTTTATTATTGAAGAAAATTAATACATAAGATTAGAATAAAAGTTGAAGAAGCATCTGTTCTCCTGTGGAGGTCCACGTTCTAGTCCTCGAACCTCCTTCTACTTGTTCATCCATGTACATGACGGCGCCCCCTAACACATTTAACCCATAAATCAACACAACAGGATTTACTTTTATTATTTCACAAGAAAATAAGACTCAAAACCATAAATTCATATTATTTTGGTAATTGGTTCATTTATTTTCTTCTTTTATTTATTTTTTTTTCTGTTTGTTCTTTTTTTGCTTATTTTTGACCATTTTGTTTTTGTTGCTAATTTGTTGTTTTAATTCATTTCGTATTTATAGTTATTTTTTCTTTGTTTAAATTCATTTTGTCTGTTTTAATTTTCCCTTTATTTTATTTTTTTATGTGTTGTCCATTTTTTTTCCCTTTTGATTTTTTATGTTTTTTGTTTTGTTCCCTTTGTATTTGTTTAAGGGATTTTTTTCTTTATTTTCGTTCATTTCTTTCTTTGTTTTTCTTCATTTTTTTGTACTAGTTTCTCCTTCTCCATGTCCTTTACTTCTTTCTGGAGCCATGTGTTCTCATCCCTCCGTCCTCCACGTCCCCGGCGCCCCCTGGCGGACACCCAGCCCCGGTGCACCGCTCCGACCCGTTGAGCACACAATCCGTCCCAGACATTAAACCGAGCCCACCTCTAGCCGCCTCCGACACCGAATTGGTTCAATCTCTGAACCCAGGTAGAGAAAGAGCCTCGGCGATTGGCCCAAAACTAGGGGCGGTCGCATCCTTGTCAGCCGATTGGCCACTTTCTCACCAAACTTCACTCTGATTGGCCCGCTGCCGTCTCAGGGGGTGGGACGGGAGTTAGGTTGCGGGGCTGGAACCGGTAACCGAGGTTCTCCGGCACGTTGTGAAGCGGTTTGTGCTCCCGGCAGCAGCGGAGTGTTTCACGGCGATCACCGGTTCCTAATCAGACACTTTTTGATAATTAACCACCTGGTAAGAGTTTTAATGAACTTCTCATTACACATTCACGGTTTAAGTTTCAATTACCGTCATTTAACGGATGTTTCCGTAATTGGGTCGTTGTGTGGGGCTTCGTCTACATCCTGGAGGGTAATGTGATGTTAGCATCGTTAGCCTTGTGTTCTGTCCGTGTTCCGGTAACCCAGATCGGACCAAACCGCTGGTTGTTGTATAATGGTTGTTAAATATTGCGGTGTTGTGTTTATGGGTCGGTAGAGTCTGTTAATTCGTCCCGGTTCTCCTCTGATTCCAGGACATAGACCGGCCCTATGTAGCCTCCTGTCGGTTCCATTCAGTCGTGACTCCCTCCCTTCCTGCCTTTCTTTGCCGCCTCATTCTCCCGTTTCCCTCTTAAATTCGGGTCTTAAAACGGATCCGGCCTTTTTAACGTCTCTGCTCTCGGTCTGGACTGTGTGTCCAGCTGGCTCGGCCCGGTGGGGCTGTAAGACGTGACCCTTGGGCCAGCCGGGACACGTGTTGGGGCTGATCCGAGCCTTGGCCCGTGTGTCCTGGTTTGGGGCCGACCGTGTGCTCGCCCAGCTGTTGCGGCTAGTTAGACCCGATCCAGGCCATCCAGGGTGCCATTTGAACCCGGGTTAAATCTGGAAACAGCCGGAGGGGGTGAAGGAACCCTCCCTGGATGTCCCGGAGGGGGGCCGGCGTGCGGAGCCGCCCCGGCCAGAGCGCAATGCGTGTAGGCCGGGGCCGCGGACCGAATGGCACCGGGCACGGCGTGGCCTTTGTCTGCATGGCATGGTCCCACTTCCACAACCCTCGGCTCCAACATGCCCTAATAAGTCCACTCATGAGTGGATCTCATCACGTTTTACACTATCACCGTAAAACACGTGCAGTGGAATTTTTCCGGGTAGTTTTTCATGAACAGGAGGAGGATTACGTGTATTTTCACATGTGAACTATCATCAGTGTTACTATAATGGGAGCAGTGGTCACTAACTCTAACCCTTATTCTGATGGTGGTCTTATCTGGGTCTGTGAGGATGTGAAGGAAATGGAGTCAAAATGACAGACTCTAGATAATCCGACATTTGTCTCCATTAGTGCTCAGTGGTTCATATCAGGCTCCTCAGTGGGATGTTAGTAGAATAGAAGAGTTACAGATGGAAACCCAACAGTCACATGTCCTACTGAGACCCAACAATGCATTTGTCCTGTGTAGGGGACAAGAGTTTAATAACTTTATTGAACAAAAAAAAACCCAAAACGCTGTCCACTGTAAAGGACATTGTATGAAAATGTTAAAAAATGCATCTCATAAGCCTGTTGCATCATGTTGTTTCCAATAAAGGCAATTATTTAATGTAAAAAAAAAGCCCAAACTTGTACTTTACTGGGTCTCAGGAGGACATTTATACTCCTACCAGTTTTAAGGAGTGTCTGACATTCAGCGACCCAGATTTATTCTCAGATGTTTACTACTTAGATTTAGAGTTTTATCAGTGATAATTTCTATCATTCATATTTATATCAGCCTTTAAATTCCACATCAGTTGTTTTAGGTCATGTGATGTGGACTCAGTGACATTAACACCTTTAAAAAGTAATAGGAAGTCTTAAGTAGAGACAAAAAAAGTATTCACTCAATTAATGAGTTGTTTGAGTGGGAAAATAGTGAAAAATGTCAATTATTGTTTCCCAAAGTCTGAATTTTGATCTTTTTTAGTTTAACTAGTTGTTACGCCTTTATATGAGAGAAAACTGTTAATTTCCCACAGCAAACAGCTGAGTAAGGATTAGACTATTCTTATAATAGGAGTAAAAAAACTCAAAATACTGACTCAGTCTAAATTCTGTAGGTTTTTATACAACTTAAGCTCATTTTAATGACTTAAATCAACTCATCATCCATTACACTGAATATTCAAAGTATAAACCTAGCAGGTTAGTGATTTTTACATGAATCACAGAGGGTTAAAATAATCTAATACTGGAATTAGTGGTTGAAATAGTAGTGATAACGTACTGAGATATTATTTCAAAGCTCAGTAACACTTTTGTGAAGATGAGGATGAACCGGATTTGAATAATATCTGCATCTTCTGTTTTCAGTGGAAACACCAGATCAGCCCAGTTGTAACCCCTGGGTGTCCTCAGCTCAGCCTCTGATTGGCTGACGTGCTGGATCAGCTGATTGTGTGTCAGGTCAACAAATGGAGTTGGGACGTGGACAGGTGTGGAGGACAGTTAACGGGTTGAATTAGTTTGGGTGCTTTTGGTCATCCAACTCATTTCTCCTGTTTGTGTTTTTGTCTTAATCTTTTTTCTGGTCAGAGAAACTCTTTGGTATTAATTAACATGTCATTTGTGAGGAACCACCATGACTTTGGGTCCTTCGTGTCTAAAATTCATCGATTTGTTGCTTTTAACACATGCTGAATCAGATCCATTCATTTAGACCAGTGGTTCTGAACTGGTCTGGGTTCAAGACCCACTATTCCCCCTCAATGACCAGACCCACATTAATAACAGTTAAACTTGTCAAATGTATTTAATAACAGATGTGTTTTGAACCTGAGATAATCCAGAATATCACAGTATGTAAACACACCAGACCAGTTAATGACAAATAAAACTGACCAGTTGAATTATAAGCCAAACTGACCAGTTAATGATAAACCAAATTGACTAGTTGAATCATAAACCAAACTGACCAGTTGAATCATAAACCAAACTGACCAGTGAATCATAAACCAAACTGACCAGTTAATGACAAACCAAACTGACCAGCAGGTGGAGATTAAACATATGAAATACTCCCTTTAACACTAAATTAGGTCCATTTGAACCCAAACTAAAAAGTGAACTCAGTTCAATTCAAAGTTCATTCAGTCACTTATTGATGAATTAAACACACTGAGATTTTTGTCCTATGGAGGTAAAACCATATCTGATGGAGTCGCTGTCATCCCTGAGATTATCCAGCAGTTCAATACTAATTGTTGGGTCATATTTTATGTTGTTAAATGTCTTGTGTTAATTGTCATTTCAGTGCATTACCGCCCCCTACTATTGGGGAGGGTGAATGGACGGGGCTCAGCTCCATCAAAATAAAACACAGGATTGGTTTATTAACATTATTTAAACCCAGAAAAAGGCCCACAACCCACTGGAAACAGGTTTGGACCCACTTTAGGGTCATGACCCACTGGTTGAGAACCACTGGTTTAGATGATGGGTCTCGTTGACCTGTTATTTAGTCAGTTTGGACCGGGGTGGTTTATTCTTAAACTACTGTTCACTACTGTTCTGTGCAGCTCTAGCCTCATTGTGTTCACATTCCTTCTCTGTCAGAGGACACGAACGCTGAAATACCTCTGAAGTCCTGCACATTTCATACATTTGAACCTGCCTTGTTCGTTTGATGTGACTGTTTCTGCCTCCGAGGCAGACGTTGTATCGCCGTAGAATGAAACCAGACCAGTAGAGACTTGAAACCTGTTGAAAATGGGGTTTGTTGAGTCTGAAGAGCAAGCAGGCAGTCGATGCTGCGATTAGTGGAGGCGTACTTGGCGACCAAACCCCTACGAGAAACTCTGAGGATAAAGCTTTAACGTAGTGGTGCATTCAGGACCGGTCGGTACAAACATGTCCAGAGTTGACCTTCAGATGCAGAGCCTCAGCTAAAGAAACAGGAAAACTCTGGATGATGAACTTAATAAGTCGTAATTTTATTTTGAAGGTCATTCATGAAACTGGAAATGTGTCCTTTTGAGATATTGAACTATTGTAAAAATGAGCGTAAACCCAGTGAAACCCCTTATCTGCTCCTTTTACACACACATACTGACGGTGACTTTTCCCCTTGTTATCATGACTCTAATGTCCGCGGTTTTCTGGTTTATTCTGATTTATTTAGACTTTAACAAAATGATGAAACATCCACTAGATCCAAACCAACAGAGTGTTCTTCCAAACGTCGGTGTCAGTAGAACTTGGCTTCCAGGTCGGATGGTTAATATTAGACTGGAACATGGTGGCCGTGGCTCAGGAGGTCATCCAATAACCGAAGGGTTGGTGGTTCAGATCCCGCTCTGTCCTAGTCATGTGCAAGACACTTCACCCACCTTGCCTCCAGTGTCACTGTGTGTTCAGTTGTATGAATGAATGTTTGGTGGTGGTGGTGGTGGGAGGGGCTGTTTGGCGAGGATTGGCAGCCACGCCTCTGTCAGCCTGCTCCAGGTGTAGTTTACCACCACCAGAGAGAGAGAATGAACAATAGATCCAATGTATGTGTTAATAGAATAGCGCTATATAAATCTAATACATATTATTATTATTATTATTATTATTGTTGTTGTTGTTGTTGTTGTTGTTGTTGTGAACTGGAAACACTGGCTCTGATTGGTCCATGTGATGCACTTTTCCACCAATAGAAAT
>JAPQRQ010000002.1:5731797-5744588 GCA_037367365.1 Apogon talboti
TCCTTGGTCATGTCGGTCAGTGTGAATTAACGTTTAAGAACATGTGAAATGATATATTTTAATATATATAAGTCGCAGACCAGCCAAACTATGAAAAAAAGTGCGACTTATAGTCCGGAAAATACGATAATTATCTGAATAATAACAGTGATTGGGTTTATATCGTCATGGAAACAGGGTCAGTGATTCCTCAAAGAAATTCCAGTTTATTCATGAATTGAAGGCGACATTTGACAGACATCAGCTGTGTTTTATTTTCATTAGTGTTGGTTCCTGTTTCCAAACCACTCACACAAATAAAAGCTGTGGACGAGTGGGTTTGGTTGGATTGCATTTGTTTTAAGTGTCTTTGAGCTGTTTTCTGAAGTTTGAACCAATGCAGGTGCAAAATAAAGCGAAAAAAGAAACCTGACATTTTAGGGAAACAATAAACATGCCTGTCCGGTCGAAGTCCAGCTTTAGTGACTTCATCATCTGGATGTTGAAGGTTTTGATGACGTTGATCATCATCATTGAGTTGATTTTCTACTCAGGGTTAGGGTTATTTTCTACCCCTGGTGGCTGAGGTCAGGACAGACAGAACCCCCCCCCCCCGGCTGAGATCGGGACAGACAGACAGACACCCCCTGGTGGCTGAGGTTGGGACAGACATAGAGATGCCCCCCGGTGGCTGAGGTCAGGACAGACAGACAGACAAATGCCCTCTGGTGGCTGAAGTCACGACAGACAGACAGACGGCGGTGGATGTTTACAGTGTGTGTCTGTTTCAGCCCCGGGTGGAGGTGAAGGCAGAGACTCAGACAACAACACAGAGACCACAGAGGGACCAGAGGCCGAGGGATCAGAGGCCTGGGGGGGCCCCGCCGGTCCACAGAGGCCCCAGACCAGGTAGGAATGGGTTTGCAGCGGGGTGGGGGGGGCTGACTGTACGGTATCACAGCCTAACCTGCTGTTTGTCTTCCAGTCCGAGAGGGTGAGTCAGGCGAGTCTGAGGGTCGCAGGGTGGTCCGGTACCCCGACGCCCACCAGCTCTTCGTAGGAAACGTCCCCCATGACGTCGACAAGACGGAGCTCAAGGAGTTCTTTGAACGTAAGGCGATGTGTTGTCATGGAAACACAGGATGGCGTTTGGTTTGGCATCAGATACTATTCATCTGTTACTGTTTCTAATCGCTGCCCCTCTCCCTCCCCCCCCCAGAGTATGGTACAGTGTTGGAGCTGAGGATCAACAGTGGAGGGAAACTTCCAAACTTTGGCTTTGTGGTGTTTGACGACTCTGAGCCCGTACAGAAGATCCTCAGTAACCGGGTGAGAACCCACAGGGTGTTAGATTCAGTCTGGGGTTCATGTTCACCACATTTGAATTAGTCAGATTATAAATAATAGGAGTCAGTAACTCATCATCACACACACATAAGGAACATTCAGATGAGTGGATCAGCTGTGGGACGGTAGTGTGGGTTTATAGTCGACTGGTGGTGGTGGTGATAATGATGATGGTGGTGATAGTGACGATGATGATGGTGACGATGGTGGTGATGGTGACAATGATGGTGATGTGATGTGGTGGTGGCGGCGGTGATAATGATGGTGGCGATGGTGGTGATGATGTTGATGATAATGGTGATGTCAGTTGTAACGTTTCCTGTCCTGGCCGGTGCAGGACTGGCTGTAAAAACCCTTCATCTTTATGTGGACTTGTGATAGAACCCATGGTGTGTGTTGAACATGTCTGAGTCTGAACTGATCTGGGTTCAGATTAAAGTCAAACGTGTCTGTTTTAAGTCAGTGGGCGGTACAGACAGTTAACTCCTCCCTTTCTCCCTCCTCAGCCTATTAAGTTCCGCGGCGACGTGCGTCTGAACGTGGAGGAGAAGAAGACCCGGTCGGCCAGAGAAGGTGACAGGCGGGACGTGAGGCCTCGCGGCCCTGGGGGCCCCGGTGGCCCCAGGGAGCGAATAGGAGGAGGAGGCGGCCCCCGAGGCCCCCCTGCCCGCGGAGGCATGGCACAGAAACCCAGCTTCGGTTCAGGACGAGGGGCGGGACCCAGCGAGGGCCGCTACTCCACACAGCGTCAATGAGAGGCCCTGAACCTGAGTTAGATGATGATGATGATTTCCTTCCAATTCACTGCAGCAGAAACCGATTGGACTAAATCAAACCGTTGTCAGGACGCCACTGGGGGGGCGTGTCATGTGAACCGCCATGGCCTCCTCTCATTGGTCTCCCGGGTGCATCATCCTCCGCTGACAGACTCACATCTGGGGGGTCGTGCTTGGTTCAGCCTCCACCAGCTGAGTCCATTGAAGACGGCCCCTCCTCTAACTCCTCCCCCTCCTCTAACTCCTCCCTCTCTAACTCCTCTTCACCTGCTGCTTCTCCTCCTGAGGAACCTGAATGTCACTCCTCTTTTCCCATCTCTCCCTCCTCCTCCTCCACCACCACATGTATTACCTGGACTTTGTCTTTTTTTTTTGTTTTTTGTTTTTCATGCTGAACTTGAATTTTATTAAACAAATTTAAAACACGCAAACACAAAAAAGGGTAAATACTACTTGAATTGGGGATGAAAAACCCAGAGGTTATTTTTTTTTTCGCGTTCTCTCTCCCTGTTTCTTAAAGGAACGTGTACTTTACTGCTTGGGCAATCCTGTGTATTGCTGCCACCGTTGTATGTAGCGATGGATCTGTCTTATCTTTTTATTCTATCAGGTCAAGAGCTGAACTGTCGTGGTTTTATTTGAGTTAATGTCGGCTTTTAGTATGTGGATCCACGGACGCGTGTGAATGGAGCATGTCTCAGATCATGTATCAAATCCTGTTTGGCTTCTTTTACCGATGCACTTCATCTGTCATCATGTTCAAGAGCTCACCTGCCGATGAGAGAACTAAATTAAAGTGATTTACTGTTTTAAATCCGAGTCAGATTCATTCTTCTGGGGGTTGGATGTCGAGGAAAAATGTATAACATAAAACAATAGATGTTATGAGGGGAGATATCTTGTTAGGTGCTCGGGGCATGTATGCACCTATTGCTCTTCTGCTCGTTTTTGTCTACCACTACTATGACTACTACCACACTACTACTACTACCACTACTACTACGACTACCACTACCCCAACTACTACTACGACTACCACTACTACTACTACTACTACTACCACACTACTACTACTACTACTACGACTACCACTACTACTACGACTACTACTACTACCACTACTATGGCTACTACTACTACCACGACTACCACTACTACTACTACTACCACTACTACTACTACCACTACTACCACCACCACTATGACTACTACCACACTACTACTACTACAACTACCACTACTACTACGACTACCACTACTCCTCCTACTACGACTACTACGACTACCACTACTACTACTACCACTACCACCACTACTACTACTACCACTACCACCACTACTACTACAACTACCACTACTACTACTACCACTACCCCAACTACTACTGCTACTACTACTACCACTAGGCTACTACCACTACTACTTAGCTCTGCAGCTCTATGAGCTCAGCCTTTCCTTGCTGGTACGGTGGTGCGCGGCTGTAATCCAAGCTACCGGGAGGCTGAGGCTGGCGGATCGTTTGAGCTCAGGAACTCTGAGCTGCAGCGTACTATGCTGATCGGGTGTCTACACTAAGTTCGATATCGATATGGTGTTCCTGGGGGAGCACGGGACCACCAGGTGGCCTAAGGAGGGGTACACTGGCCCAGGTCGGAGGCGGAGCAGGTCAAAGCCCCCGTGCCCTCAGTAGTGGGATGGCGCCTGTGAATAGACGCTGTAGTGCAGCCTGAGTAATACAGCTGCTCTGCCGCTCCTGCACCGCCTCCTACTGGATGAAACCAGAACCTACACCAAAACTGATCCATTTGATATGGTTTTAATACGACTTTAATTTGTGTTCTTTATTTTTAGGCTGTACAGTGTTACGGTAGTTGGTGAAATCATACAGTATGTATAACACTCAGACTTATTGGTGTGGATGTTACATGGACTTAAACACTACATTTGAAATGTCAAATTGTTGATGTATTTTTTTCATTTTAATATTACAGTGAAATACAGTAAACCTTTATAACAGTATTATTAACTACTGATTTTAACATACATGGACTTACATGAATGGATATTATTTAATAATTATAAATATGATTTTTTTTTTTTTTAAATTCACTGCCATCTCCAAAACTCAGATATTTATGTAAAAAGGTACTATTGTTTTTGGACATACAGAGAGAAGACCACTACACTCAGCATCTGATGGGTGTTGTGGCAGCCGACCAAATATCCAACCCTTGAACACCTCACAAAGGATGGTGGAAATTGACATATAAATTGGAATTGTGATGCTGATGCTACTATATCCAGTTATCTACTTCTCATATTTTTCAATAGGGTGATGAGTAAATAGATATTTAAGTTATATGCAGCAGACTGACTTTAATGAAGGGTTTATCCTGTTTCTCAGGTTAAAAAGGGTAAATTTATCCCCAATGTCATGCACTCAACTACACCTTTTCTGTTTTATGTAAAAACTCAAGTTTGTTATTTTAGTTATCCCTACTGCTCGATATATAATTTTATGAAAGCATCTACAAGTTGCAAATTACTATGTGAGATATAAGTTCCAGACATATTTTCTTTAATACCAGTTAGTTTGCAGAATAACGTGAGGGGTAAAGCAAGGATAAAAGAAGTCAAAAGCGTTGATGCAGGCAATTCTTGCTAAATCAAAGTCTATTTGCAGTATTAGGCCATGTGTTGGAAAAAAAAATATGGCTCATGTTTTGGTGCAGGAGCAGAACATATTGAAATAACTCATTTATATGCAGCTGTTTATGCATTTCCTGTTCACCCTGATGAAGGCCACAAGGTGAAACATGTTGATCTAAACATTAAAGTCAAATAAAGTTGTTCTATACGACAAGAGCAGCTGGAGTATTTTTTTCCCCGTTTTCCATGGACCTTGGAAGTAGGCGAAATTGTCCCAGAACCTTCTACTTAGATTTACTTCAGAGACATCATATATTTACATTTTTTTCAGCAATTGACCTTGCAAATCATCAGATACCCTAACCCTAACCCTGAGCTCAAACGATCCGCCAGCCTCAGGATCACACTAGGGCTGGGCGTATCAATCTAAATATCGATAGTATCGATACCAAGGTGAGTACTGGTATCGGATCGATACTAACATGATGAGATCGATACTTTTGTTGCAGTTTCTCTTCGATACGTCCAGCAAATTACTCAATTTTCCTCAAAGAGTTCATGCAATAGCAGCTTCTCTCCAAGTCATGTCTGTGCAAACGGCACACCTCTCTGCTGCTCTCTCAGGCACACTTATGCTTATTATTAGCTTGGACATGTACTTTTTGCATTCATTTATTTGTTTAATTATTTTTTATGTTAAATTAATTGGTTAATATGTTAAGATCCTAAATATGATGTGCTCTGTGCACTTTGATAAACAGGTTCAGATCAGTTGTCAGCTTTGAATACATACAAATACTGTGACCAAATACCTTTAACCTTATCTGAGACATTTTTTCTCTTCTGTTACACACACATCAAAACATATGGATAAAATTGTCTTACAGTGAATAGAGCATCTCAGAATCACTCTATCATGATACCATTGTTATTATGGACAAAACTGTATTGTAGTGGGAAATACACTCAACTTCTATATGCTCTTCAATAAATGCTGCAAAGTGTCCTCCTTTTTCGTGTTGTGGAAATGGCCACCATATTGACATGGAAAGCGTCTTTCTGGCTCCATCAGGTGGCAGCCTTTAGAAAATACACATTTTCACATTTTTCACATTTCACATTTGCCAATCGCCCATTGATTTCCATGACACTAACCTTGCCTCCGAATATCTCCAGAACCAAAAGTCCTAGATACTTGGATCCTTCCCCAGGGGTTAAGGTTAGGGTTAGGGTCCCCCCCAAGATCCTCCAACATAATTCGGCACTTCTGAACACGACAGTCTTGGGACCGTGTCTCTACGACTTTCCATTCCTGAGATACCGCCAAAATAATGATATTTATGGCCGTATCTCCAGAACTGGAAGTTGGAATGACTCGTTGTTGGTACCACTGGAAAGCGGTACCAACCGCTTTGAAAAGAATTCCCAAGCCAGACCCCCGATACAGAGACAGAGCTCCCTGGCAGAGGCTTTTCAGCCAAAAAATCAAGAATATCCAGGTAATCTGTTTTTCACAGTGTAATTGGTGATCAATTTTAGCAGAGTGGTTAAATTGTTATCATATATTCAGCCAGTTGAAAAAAATCTTAATTGTTTTACTGGAACCCAAAAATATAGCTACCCATATACTTAATCATCTTAATCATTTTGTCATTTCACCTAGATAATTCACAAAGAGCCATGGATATCACAAAGAGCATTGCTGTGATGATCATATTATTTTTATACTGTTAGGTTTTTTCTATTGTTGCAGTTAGTTAATAAAACAGCATTTTTATTGCCTAAAATCTTTGCTGTGTTTTACCATAATCATAATCAACTAACTCAAGGCAAAATCACAAAATTATTCAATGATCATAACATTTCAGACAGACAGGAAGCTCAGCCAATCATTTTATTCAGTCCAAATAACATGATTGGTCAGACTTTTATCAGAAATATATGAGAATGAAACATTTTTGAGTTTCAGAACCTGGTGGATTTCTTTCACATTTCAGTTTGCCACACGCTAATTAGGAGGAGCATGTTAAGATTACAAAAGAAAAGTGTAAAAATGCCAGATCGTACAGAATAGCTTTAAGACACAAAAGACCAGAAGAAATGGGACCAAGACCACCTTTATAAAGATAATAATAATGTTTTTAATACTTTAATACTACAGCGATTTGGCCAGAGACTTTTATCTGGTGTAAACTGAGAAGTAAATCACACTAACAAGGCCAAATATGATAAAAATACACTTAACTATTTAAGACAGAACTTAAAGGTTTCAAAAACACTTGTGTTGTTTCTTATGTAAATGTTTTCTTATATAATTGGACATCTTCTTCATGGTTGATGTAGAGAAATAATTAGAATGTTAATATGTTAATGTTTGCCTGGAGTCATGGCTCAGGGGTTAAAGGGTTAATAAACAAGTGGAGACAGTTCCACCTTTTCACCACTAGATGGGGCCCTGGCTTGTTCCTCTTCAACTAAACGTCACCCTCCCCTCCAGTCTTCTGTCAAACATTACTGAACACACACACACACACACACACACAGAGAGACATGCATTAAATGTATTTAATATCAGTGTATTTCTTAATGTTTGTTCTTTGTTCCCTGTACTTGTTTGTGATATAATTGGACATCTTCTTCATGGTTTTTGTGAGTTCCGACTGAGAACGTATCATGTCTTAGTCTGTAAATATGAGCGTCCACTCTAATTGAACTCTTTCCAGACCAGATGCTGCTCCATTCCTTGGTGGTGTGTAATTCAGTGTGTACGATGGGTAGTTTGGCCACATCTTTTTCTTTGTGTGTTAGAACACTTTCACAACCACAAAGGTAATACATCCCATGACCTAGTGTTTGATAACAGCCTCTCACCACTGATGCACCTAAAAACAGGTGTAGGTCATTTCATCACTGATCTGGTCTTATTACACCTGAAAATATCTGGCATTGGTAAATGAATTAAATGAAGTTATAATAATAAACTCACAGAGACTCAGAATGAAATCGTCTCTGTCATGGTAAAGTTTCAGGAATCTGCTGTATATTTTACAATAATGTGTTTTTACGGTTTGGTTTCATGTTGTGATGTTTGAAATGAGATGCACTGTGACCTTTAAAGACCTTCACCATGACAGAAGGTTCTGGACATTCACATCATCTGGATGGTTTCAGTATGAACTGAAACCACTCATATCCTGGATTCAGGTTTGGACACGTGTGTTCAGTTGAAGAGGCTCCGTGTTCCTGTATTTATATCTAATAAACCCTAAGACATCAGGAGATTTATACATGTAACTATTTAAGGAGATTAATACACTTATTTATTTAAGGAGATTAATACAAGTAATTATTTAAGGAGGTGAATACACTTAATTATTTAAGGAGATTAATACATGTAATTATTTAAGGAGATTAATACACTTATTTATTTACAGAGATTGATACACGTAATTGTACACCATACTGCATCTTTATTCATCCTCAGGTTGGAACTTAATGTTAGTTCAGTCACCAGTGACCAATAGAGGGCACTTGGGCGCCGCCCACCTGTCTCACATGAAGAAGAAGACGATAGGAATCACATCAAATCATTTTATACAAACATGAATATTTAAATAAAGGATCTATACATGATCCCGGCCACGAGTACCGTCGATAATCTGGATTCAAGTGGAGTTTAAACATGTTTAGGGTGGTGTAGTTAACAGGAGAGACTTAAGGACGGCCCAAAGGAGCCTTAAGGACAACCCACAGGAGCCTTAAAGACCGCCCACAGGAGCCTTAGAGACCACCCACAGGAGCCTTAAAGACCGCCCACAGGAGCCTTAGAGACCAACCACAGGAGAAAATGTCACATCCACAAAAGAATCAAGACTTTCCTCAGAAATGAAACAACACCAGATCATATAAACCAGGGGTGAACACACTTTAAAAATGACCAAGACAAAATGATGAACGTCCACTATATATTAATATATATTCTATTCGGCTGTTGTTCAGTTTACTGTGGGACTCATTGGAGGATGACTAAAAGACAAATGACCAATGCGTTTTCTAAAATGCAACAGTGAAAATAAAGTGAAAATTGAAGTTCCGCTTTAATTTTACTCAGTGTGTGTTTCATCTGTTGGTGTTTCCTGTTTCCTATATACTATATATGTCCTATATACTGTATTAATGTAATGTCCTGCTTGGACCATATCCAGCTTAACATGTTCCATACCGTGGACTGTTTGGAACATTTACTGTTACACCTTCATAAACCTCATGTCTAAACCCAACAGTAGAAGTGTGTGTTGGCGATGAATATTTTCCTGCCTTGTGCCTTGTGGTTGAAGTCATCTTCCTGTTCGATTCATTTCAGTCAACAGACTGTGAACTGCTAAATGCACTACACACACACACACGCAGCATAAAAACAGCAGAAAGAACTCAAAGTAAAAGAAAAAACAATGTCAGCAGATATAGTTAATACACACAGACTGTTACCAACACAGGAAACAAACCTGTAACTGTGTTCCAGTATGTGTATGTGCATGTTCACACAAGCACACACACACACACACACACACACACACACACACACACACACACACACACACACACACACACTGTGGACCTGAATACCAGTGGTTTTATCACCCAAGACATTTCATTTCTTTGTTATAACAGTGTCATTTACAGAAAGTCAGCGTGACAGTTGGAACACATTAAAATACAGACTGGTTTAATTAGTAAATGATAATAAAAAAGGGATTTAACCCATTAAAACCCAGTGATACTTCTGCGTCAGTTCCCAAATGTCTATATTTAAACTTTACTAAGTGATTTATCACCATTTATTATAATATTATGAGAAACGCTGCATTAACTGAACATAAACCCAGTGTGTCCATCCACTGTCATTGATCCAACTCCATACGTTTAGTAGTTTTTCTTCAGTTTCATTCAGTTTGTGGCTTATTTTGTTCATGTTACTTATTATTTTGTTCATTTATCATTCATTTTTTTTTCATTTTATTGATCACCTCAGCTGTTTTTGTTCATTTTATTGCTTATTGTATTCTTTTTTTACTTAATTTGGTAAAGTTTTTGCTTATTTTTTCATGTTATTTAGATTTTGTAAAGTTTTTATTCATTTATTTATTTAATACATATAAACCCAGTGTGTCCATCCACTGTCATCGATCCAACTCCAAGGGTTTTACTGGTGAATCGATGTTGTAGGAGATGACGGTATTTCCAACAGGGGCGGCTGGCCTATAGTGGGCGAGTGCACTGCCCTCCTTAAGCCACATGAAAAAAAGAGAGAAAAAAAGAGTTGATTTTGCTGGTCTAAGGCTTAATTATTGTCCACTCAGCAGACTGAATATCGCTGTGACATTCAGCAGCCTGAATGTCACTTTCCAACCAGCAGCCCCGCCCCCTTTGGGTGATTTCAGTCAGATTGAAAATCATCCCGGGCGTTCTCATAGACTTACATGTTGAGATTCTTTTTTTCAAATTTTGCACCCTACAGTTCATTTCTATAGGCTCCAGGAGGGCTTGCCCCAACGTGATTTTGTCATACGCACTGATGCGTGCACACGGGTCGGGAGTTTCTCCACCTTAAAGAGAATCAAGACGTTCCTGAGAAATCCAATGGGACAGGAACGTCTGAATGCATTAGCCATGCTGTCCATGGAGAGAGAACTTGTCAGGAACATGTCTGATTTCAATGAGAGGGTAATTGATCACTTTGCCTGTTTGAAAGAGAAGTGAGCAAAATGTCAACACAAGTGATGAGTGAGTGTGTTATTAAATGGTGTGTTGTGTGATGCTGTACTCTCCAAATGTTGAATTATAAATAGTTGTACTGATTGCATATTCTCAGCCAAATATATACTGAATATGTTCTGGAAAGATTTGATTAATTACAGTTTTGATGATCGTATAATTTGTTTTGATTTGATTGTCGCTATGGCATCCATGATGGCTATAAATTGCAGACTGTGCTACCAGTGATTTCATGGGCAAACTAGTAGATGACAGTGTATCTGTTGATGGCCACAGTGGAAATGTTTTATTGTGGAACCAAATTTATTGTATTTGAGACATTTAGCTTTATATAGCTATATGAAAATACTGTACAGTATGTACAATTCATGTCTGGTGTTGCCATCTAGTGGTTGAACAGGAAAACCAAATTAACCAATGCAACGTAACACTGTGAAGTTAGCTACTTTGGACTTTTATTTATTATCGTTATTTTACCCTTTGAACGGGCTATCATTGAAACAGTTGGCCCCCCTAAGGTATTTGTCAGGAGCTGCCACTGGTTTTCACGGTAACTACAGAGCCTCTGAACGTCCAAATGGGTCCTGTCTGATGACCATGAAAATATGACAAACTGTATTTTACACCAATTATTTACATGTATTGATAGGATTAGTGGATCAACAGGTATTAAACAGTTACATCAGTAGACTGTTTTGGTTAAAGGTGGATGTTTGGGTCTTTATGGGTTAAAATGACAAAAATTAAATAAAATGGAACAGTGGCAAGGTTATTATAAACATAAACATGATCAATCATCAATTCAATCAGATAATCCTTCTAATGTTATAGGAGTTTAACCCTTTATCGGCCAAGTGACTATTTTTGGTCATTTCCTCCAACATTAAATATGGGTCCAATCCCGTGCCTCATGTTTGTTTTTATAAAATGCAGTGATACACTATGCAGTGATTCAGACAGATTTTATAGCCATGTTGAAGCTGTAAATAGTGAATATGGGTGACTGGTGTCAAAGCAACTGACAAGGAGTTAGATGATGATGCCCAATAACACACTAAGGTTGAAATGTTGAATTTCAGAGTATTTCAAAGAGTGACCTATCAAGGGTTAATTTACAGATACATTTCAAGGCACAGCGTCGTACAGAGGCTGATCATTGTCATAGATGTGATGGGAGGCGTGTTGTCTTCCAGACAGAGGCTGGAGGGCGTGGCTTGGATCTGGTCGATTCCTCCAGTCTCCTGGACAACAGCGTCCTTGCACTGAGATCATGTAACATCAATGAGTTTATATGTTGAATGTAACATAAATGATTACATGTTGGTCTGACTATAGGTGACCCTTATCCCTGATGACGAATACTAATACATCAGTTAAAACATCTTATAAATAGAAATAAATGATAAATCTCACTTTTAAAGCCGCGTTTTGATGCGACACAGATAGCAGTGACTATTATGACAAACACCATGATTCCCATCACACGGTAGACGAGGAACCAGGGAATGGACTCAGGTCTGGATTCATCTGCAACACAATAGAAGACGTTTAACCCACAGAAACACTGGAGGGTTTAACTCCAATAAAAACGGAGTATGCCCCTTTTTTACGGCCTGGGTGTTCCATTCCCAAACTGTGGAAGAGGAATTTTAATAAATGAAACAGCAGCTAGCTCTTACAATGCCTTTTTAATGGGTATAAGTTCAGGTATATGTTGGTAAGTTAACAAAAAACACTTCACTTTAACAATATGTTCAATTCAAATTTAAATCACATAAAGATTTATAAGATAAACAATATGATAAAGATTAAAACGTATTTACCTTTGTACAGGAGCAATTAGTTGAAATTCAAGTAATTTGAAATTCAAATTGTATTTTTCTCTCCAACAGAGAGATGCTCTAATGGTAGGTTTACACTAAACACCTCAGTACCTTCATAACACACACATTTAGTAGGCTGCCTACAACATCAAAAGCCTCCTAAGCAGTGCACTGGTTTCTGCAACTTTATTAATTATGGTGTCATTGTCTATGTTATATTTTACATTATAAATAACTGTCTAAATAACTCTGTTAGACTATCCTTACCTGTCTCATCAGTAGTCATGGCCTCCTCACGATCATCTGCTACAAAAACATTCCATTAATGAGTTTGGCTATTTAATATATTACATTTCTAAATTATGTTTATTATTTTCAGCTTGAAACTGGACATTTGTGATTACTGGTGTGTATTGGGCTCTAGAAAATAAACTATGCTAAG
>JAPQRQ010000002.1:5795800-5806301 GCA_037367365.1 Apogon talboti
GGAGGTGGAGGCAGAGGTGGAGGTGCTGGTGGAGGTGGAGGCGGAGGCGGAGAGTCATGGAACCACAGGAACAGACGGGTAACGTTAGGAACACAAGTACATGTAGACGTGAAACTGAAGAAAATTAAAGTACAATAAAAGAACTAACTCACAGACTTATACACATTTAAATCCTATTAGAATTCTGTAAATCACTGAGATGAAAAGGAGACGGTTTAACTGTAAAATCAGAACACAGACTTTCATCACGCTGTAAAAATACAACTGAAGACACTGAAGAGTTGATTAAAGTCTGTCCTCATATTTGTTCAGTTCTAAGCAGCAAATGTGATGAATACCTGATTCCACTCACATCTGTTCCAGTTCAACGCCATTAATTCTACGTGTCTTGAATAAAATTTACTTTTTCTCCAAAAATCTGAAATACATGAAAAGTATTAATCACATTCCTCGTGTGTGTTGGTTGTAAAACAAGGATAAAGCTCTGTAAAATGTTTGGATTAAAATGACATGACTGTGTTTGTAATGAAACGTGGAGGTCTTTAGTCTTTATGGTTTATTTTATTTACAGTCAAACAAATGCTTCAGTGTTTTGTTTTACATTATAAGGATAAAGTTCTGTCCAGTTCCTAGAGGATCATGGGTAATAAAAGTAAAACCTGACATTGATTCATGTGGTTTTTACCATTTGTGTTTGTTTTGTCTAAATGTCGTCCTTCTCCAAATCCTTTCATCTTTTCCTTTGACTCTGAACTCATCTTTCCTCTGATACATTCACGCATAACTCGACTAAAACCAGCGGCTTGGTGGATTAAACCGACGCCTGTTGCTACTGCATTGCAAAATTAGCGCGACGCCACTTGTGATTAGAAAGTGCGAGTGTGAGCGTCAATAAAGTCATTACAGGAAATAAAAAATAAAAAAGGTTGAAGGCTCTGTGTGGATCCTGAAGGAATAGACTGTGTTAGTGCTTATTCTGCAGAAGTAGAGACGCAATCAGCAGGAATCAATGAGCTTTAATCTCCAATATGTCAAATGCGTTTGATAAGTTGTAAAATGTCAATACGGTGCTTTGAGGTGATTTAATGATGCGTAACGGTGTTAAAGGAGGTCAGAGCCACCGCTACAGCCCTGCAGCGCTTCAATACTCTGTCAATAATGTCCAACACCGCTTAAATATCAACTACAACCTGTGAATAGTTTTAAACTATGGAACCAGTGTGTTAGCATTAGCTCCAGCTCAATCCAGACACGTTTAACCCTATTAAGACCATTGTGTCACCGGCGCCACATTTTGCATTTTAGAGCACCTACCTATCTGAAAGAGCTTTTAGTTCCATCCAATCCAGAGAGCACTATGCTGTCAACATGAAGGCTTATTGGTCGTTCTAGAATCTACTAAAGGAGGATGGGAGCTAGAGCCTTCAGCTATCCAGCTCCTCTATTGTGGAACCACCTCCCTACCTCGGTCCAGGAGGACACACCCTCTGTACATTTAAGAGGATGAAGAAAACTGTCCTTTATGATGAAGAGGCTAGTTAGGACGGATCAGACTGATCTGAGTTCAGTTAATATAGATTTAGATTGGTAGACTCATCAGGATACACTGACCTCCTCTCTGCTCCTTCTCCTAACTGTCCTCCTCTCTGCTCCTGTTTGCAAGTTCAGTTTGTTCTACATCCATGCCCCCCCAATCTCTCTCTCTCTCTCTCTCTTGCTTTACCCTCTCTCTTTAACCCCACTGGTCATGTCAGTGGTCCATCCTCCAGGAGGCGGGGTTCCACCTGTTAAAGGTGTTTTTTCCTTCCACTGTCACCTAGTGTTTACTCATGGAGGATTCTGTTGGTTTCTGTACATTAGCTGTAACAGTCTGGTTTATTCAGATCTATATGTAAAGGGTCATGAGATAATTTCTGTTATGATTTGGCGCTATATAAATATTGATTTGATTTGATTTGAAAGCTGAGACTGAGTTCTTTCTATTGGTCTATAACACATTAGGATAGAGATCTGCATTGGCCAAGGGGGAGGGGTGGAAGTGGGCGGAGCTTAGAGCAGCAGAGTGCAGTCGGTGAGAGAGACATGGAAGATATTTATTAATTTTAGCAGCGTTTCAGTGGTGTTTTAGTGTGAATTCTGTGCATAATTGTATATAATAGTGATAGTGTGTTTATGAGTGGTCTACTTGTGTGTTTGGATGAGTTTTTGTTTAGTTTCACAGTTTTTAATCTGTATTTTTGTGGTTTGTATAGCTGATTGATAGTTGTATTGTATGTGTAAATCTTCTATAAATGTCTGTATATTTGTATATATATGTAAATCTATATACAGATGTATCCAGGGCATACACAGATGCAGTGTGTGTATTTGAATCAGATGAGCGGATGATGTTTTTGTCAGTGAAATGAGGGGCTCTGTCTACAACTAGACCCAAAGTGAACACAGACTGTCACACAGGATCAACATGAACTACAAACCTCACCTCAGTCCGTTTGTTCTGCTCTTTATGAATTAAACAGTTTTTATTTCCAGAGTAAACTAGAGAGAACGTTCACCTTTAATGCTTGTTGCAATTAATGTAGAAATTATTCAACAAATTTTAATTTATTAAACAGTTCCATCAAACGCTGCTATAAAAGGTGACAAATGAAGCTGGATCAATGAACTTTAGACTAAAACCTGAACATTTACAATGTCTGGCTCATAACTAACTCTAAAACTGAATAAAAAAACAAAGTGAAACCAGTCAATTCCACAAACTAACAGCAGAACCAAAACTACATGAACTAAGTAAAAATTGGAATAAAAACTAAAAGACTAATGGATGTTTAAAACTATGATTTTCCTGTAAATCACTGAGGAAAATGAGATGGATGTGCTGTTTCTATCATGATTTGCCACAGTTTAATATATTATAATCTGGGAAAACTGAATTAAAATTCAGCCTATTCCTGATTAAAGTTGTGTATCTGCTACCTTTCTCCAACAACGCCTCAAGGTCGACTACACAGACAACAAACATTACATTATGAAATGAGAACGCGCCTCTGAAGCATCATTTCCTGCTGCTCTTTAAACATTAAAATGAGGAATGACTCTATTAGTTGAGTATTGTTCTGGTGCCGAGTTATGGATGGCCTGGGCCTAAAGGCAGCCCGGATGCTGATATAAAAACGCCGTCTCTTCGAAGCGGCGGCGGCGACGGTGGCTACAGCTCTGAGCTCAGGAGGTAATTGGGGTCTGGAGTGCAGAACGGCGAGCGTCACCCGCGAACCGAGACACAAAAGGATCATATCTGCAGCGCTGCAGATAAAGACCAACGCAGCCTCGGCTTCTGTTTGAGTCATTGGACTTCACGGCGGCGTCCGGTCTTTAATCGCTGCAAAAACAGTCCTGGAGTTTTAACCTCCGCCGCGATGCACCGGCGACGTCCGGCGGCGCTGCCCTGATACGGGCCCGGCATGGGACCTCTGCAGCCGCTCCATCACCAGTAGTAATGAGCTGTAAAGGTCCTGCAGCCCTGAACGCAGGCGGAAACAGCACTTCCTCTGTGCGAATGCAAATTAGGGCCACGGTGGCATTAGTTCCGACTGACGGGAGGCGCCGCGTAAAGGCCCGGCGTTAGCATGTGAAGCTAACGAGGCAAACGCATGAAGGGAGATTCAACATGGATCAACACAGAACAAATGCACAAAAGGGGATCCTGTGACATTACACCAACAGGATCGTGTGTGTGTTGTGTAACATCCTGTACTACGCAATAACACACCACACACTGAAGTACACACTGCACTGACACACAACATGTACTACACACGTCCTGTTACCAGAAGAAACGTCCTGGTTTTAATTCGCTGACCTCCATCTTAAAACACTTTGTACTTTAATAATAAGGATTATTATTCATATATGAACATTATTCTTATCATTATTTTTATTAGGACACACTGCAGTAAAAGGTTTAACACAAAAAGACGTCAGTTAATATTGATCACTATGACAAGTGTCTAATCGTCATTTCTTTCTAGTTTTAAGGCTGATTTTTTTTAATCCTTAGTGAAAGTTTGTATTCTTTATGGTCAGAATATGATACAATGATTATAATGATTAGATATTTGTTCGTCAAATCAAGCACGAGTAAAAGAGTAAAGAGTTTTATTTGACAGTAGAGACTAAATGAATCCTAAAGACAAAACACACTTATTACAGTATATAATTAAATTATAATAATTATCATTATGGTTTCATCATTTAATTCAACTTTACACCAATATCATTAAGTCTTGATTCATTTTAGACAAAATAAGCACATTTTTCTAATATCTATATCTATAGATATATATCTATATCTATATACTGTATATAACAACTGTCTCTGTGACTAAACTAAATAAAAGGATAAAGAAACCCTTAATAGTTTCAGATTAGAGCCTAAGTTATTTTTCGGTTTAAACGCTGAACAAACATCTGATCATTTATGTTGAAACGCTTTTCATGGAGCTGATCACATGATGTTATTAAAGTCTTTTTCATCTTGTTACATCTTTAATATTCCTCACCAAATTACATCTAAATAAAATTTTAACTATATTTAAAGTCATCACTTTGACTCAAGGCTCAAACATTAAACCAATAATTAATTATTTACTGTAGTTATGGATAGCTGATAATATCAATAATCAATAATCCTCCATCAGCATCATCTCATCCTGATCAAACAGTTGAAAGGTGTTTGTTTAGTGTCTGACTTCAATTGTACATGATGTTGGTCTAAATCTGAGTGTGGATCTGAGGGATGACTGACGCCTGCTTCAACAGTGGATTAATCCGAAGCAGAAAAGCTGCAAACACACTTCAGCCTGAACTACACACCCACACCGGCCGGCCGCAGTCACACCTCGACCAGCCGCAGTCCCACACTGACCGGCCACAGACCCACGCCGACTGGCCGGAGTCCCACACTGACCAGCTGCAGACCCACACCAACCAGCCGCAGTCCCACCAACTGGTCACAGACCCACACCGACCGGCCACAGTCACACATCGACCAGCTGCAGACACACACTGACCGGTAGCAGACCCACACCGACTGGCCACAGTCCCACATTGACTAGACCCACACTGACCGGCAGCCGACCCACACTGACCGGTAGCAGACCCACACCGACCGGCCACAGTCCCACACCGACCAGACCCACACTGACCGGCAGCAGACCCACACTGACCAGACCCACACCAACTGGCCGCAGACCCACACCGACCGGCCACAGTCCCACACCGACCAGAACCACACTGACTGGCAGCAGACCCACACTGACCGGCCACAGTCCCACACTGACCGGCAGCAGACCCACACTGACCGGCCACAGTCCCACACTGACCGGCCGCAGACCCACACTGACCAGACCCACACCAACTGGCCGCAGTCCCACACCGACCAGACCCACACCGACCGGCCACAGTCCCACACCGACCAGACCGACCAGCCGCAGACCCACAAAATACAACAGTCAACACAACAGACTCATTAAAACACCTGCAGATGGATTAAATCTGTCGGAGGAATCTGAATGAACATCTGAGGAGGATTTATATGAGCAGAACTGGGCCACAAAAGACTAATAACAATGACTTTTATACAGAATGAGTGTCATATGATATTTATATTTCTCAGAATATTGCTGTATTTTGTCTTTAAAGTTACTGGATTTTCAACGTCTCCTTGTCATTTTCTTACATTTTAAATTTGTATCTTTTTTTTTTTACATATTATTACATATTTTTATTGTTAATTTATTTGATATTTGTCTTTTTTTATATTTGTCCATTATTTTGTTCTTATTTGATTTTTTTCATCCGTTACATATATAAATTTTTAATACTTTGTCTCCTTACATTTTTTACTTTGATTTCTTGTTGATTTGTGTTTAACATTTTTTTTGTTATGATGCATTTATCAAAATGTTCCATTTTTAAAAGACATTTCTACTTTGTTGCATCTTTTATGTTTTTGTCTTGTTGCATATTTTTGTCGTATTCATCACATTCTTATTATTTATATTATTAGCAGAAATAACAGTTTAATTTATTTAACAGGAAACATGTACAAAATAACATTATATGAATATAAAATATAAGATTTATCTATTTAAACATTTCCATCTATGATCAGGTGAAAACACAACATGCAAATGTAATATTTTTTTCTTTTTGCATCTTTTATACATATATTTTGTATCTTTTTTACCTTTACAATCTTACACTGATAGCATTCTATCAAAACAAATAAAATGAGCAGAATAAGAATAATTTATTTAATGTGTGTTTTGTTGTCTTTTACATCATTTTTCATCTTTTATGAATCTAGTTTCATTTTCACTTTTTGCTCAAACATCAGCCATTAAACTGTAAAGAAATAATGATTTGACATTTATTCAGGCTTATGTTACATTATGTTTCATTGTATCATACTACATTCTATTATATTACATTACATTCTATTCTATTATACTATATTCTATTCTTTTAGCGTTATATCTGTGTTTTATTAGTGATATATTTGTGATATATTAGTGCTATATTATTGTTATACTATATTAGTGTTATATTACTGCTATATTATATTAGCATTATATTACTGTTATAGTAGTGTTATATATTAGTGTTATAATAGTGCTATATACGTGTATTCGTGTTATATTGTGCTTTATTAGTGTTATACCCATGTTTTAATAGTGTAATATCAGCGTCATATATTAGAGCTATATTAGTGTTATATTCATGTTTTATTAGAGTAATATTAGTGTTATTTATTAGTGTTGTATTCGTGCTAAATAGCATATTAGTGTTTTATTGGTGTTATATTAATGTAATATTAGTGTTATATGGATAGTTATATAATAGTGTTATATTGGTGTTCCTTGTCCTCGTCCTCGTCTTCTCCCGCTTATCCGGGTCCGGGTCGCGGGGGCAGCAGCCTCAGCAGAGGGGCCCAAACAGCCCTCTCCCCAGCCACTTCCACCAGCTCTTCCGGGGGAATCCTGAGGTGTTCCCAGGCCAGCCGGGAGATATAATCCCTCCAGCGTGTCCTGGGTCGGCCCCGAGGTCTCCTCCCGGGCGGAGGTGGTATTGGTGTTGTATTAGTGTAATATTAGTGTTATTGACTAGTGTTGTATTAGTGCTAAATAACATTAATGTTATGGTGTAGTATTATATATTAGTGTCATATGGTGTGTTATATTCGTGTTATATGTTAGTGTTATATATTAGTGTAATATTAGTGGTAAATATGAGTGTTATATGGAGTGTTATATTGGTGTTATATTAGTGTCATATTAGTGTAATATTTGTGTTATATGTTAGTCTTATATATTAGTGTTATATATTTGCGTTTTATGGAGTGTTATATATTAGTGTTATATTGGTGTTATATTAGTGTAATATTAGTTTTGTATATTTGTATTATATTGGTCTTATATTAATGTTAAATATTAGTGTTGTATTAGTGTTATATTGGTGTTATATTAGTGTTATATGGAGTGTTATATATTAGAGTAATATATTAGTGTTATATGGAGTGTTACATTATATATTAGTGTTATAATAGCTTTATATATTAGTGTTATATGCCATGTTTTATTGTTATATTTATGTTATATATTAGTGTTATATATAGTGTCATGGCCCAGCTCTCCGTTGGGCCTGGTTTCCTCCTGAATGTCGGGTTTGATGCTTATATTATATATTGCTGTTATATAGAGTGTTAGATCATATATTAGTGTTTTATTGATGTTGTATTATATATTAGTGTTATATGGTGTGTTACATTCGTGTTATGTGTTATATGTTAGTGTAATATTAGTGGTATATATGAGTGTTATATGGAGTGTTATATTGGTGTTGTATTCGTGTAATATTAGTGTTATATTTGTGTAATATGTTAGTGTTATATATTAATGTTATATTGGTGTTATATTAGTGTTATATATTTGTTACATATTTGCGTTTTATGGGGTGTTATATATTGGTGTTATATTAGTGTAATATTAGTGTTGTATATTAGTATTATATTGGTGTTATATTAATGTTGAATATTAGTGTTGTATTAGTGTTACATATTAGTGTTATATTGGTGTTATATTAGTGTTATATGGAGTGTTATATATATATTACAGTAATATAGTAGTTTTATATGCTGTGTTTTATTATTGTTAGGGTTAGTCATATTATACATTAGTGTTATATACAGTAGATTATTATATACAATAGTGTTATATATAGTGTCATGGCTCAGCTCTCTGTTGGGCCTGGTTTCCTCCTGAATGTCGGGTTTGATGCTTATATTATATACAGTATTACTGTTATGTAGAGTGTTATATCACATATTAGTGTTAAATATATAGTGTTATTTAGAGTGTTATTTCATATATTAGTGTTATATAGAGTGTTATATCATATATTAGTGTAATATATGAGTGTTATATATATTGTTATATAAGTTAGTGTTATGTATAGTGTCATAGCCCAGCTCTCCATTGGGCCTGGTTTCCTCCTGAATGTTGGGGTTGATGCCTCATATCCATATTACTGTTATATTATTTATTAATGTTATGCAGTATATTACTGTTATATAGAGTACTATATCATATATTAGTATTATATGTAGTGTTATATAGAGTGTTATGTCATATATTATTGTTCTATAGAATGTTATATATTAGTGTTATGCAGAGTGTTATATCATATATTAGTCTTATATACACTGTCGTGGCCCAGCGCTCTGTTGGGCCTGGTTTCCTGCAGAACATCGCTGATGACTCCTCGTATCCGTATTAGTGTTATATTATATATTAGTGTTATATAGTGTGGTGGCCCAGCTCTCCATTGGGCCTGGTTTTCTGCTGAATGTCAGTGTTGATGCCTTGTATCTGTATTTGTGTTATATTATATATTAGTGTTGTACATTAGTGTTATATATAGTGTAGTGGCCCAGCTCTCCGTTTCGTTGGGTCTGGTTTCCCGCTGAACTCACTGATGACTCCTCGTATCCATATTAGTGTTATATCACATATTATTGTTATATTAGTATTATATTGGTGTTATATACATTAGTGTTATATTACATGTTAGTGTTATATAAAGTGTTGTGACCCAGCTCACTGTTCCAGTGGGCCTAGTTTCCTGCTGAACATCAGGGATGACTCCTCATATCCGTATTAGTGATATATTATATATTAGTGTTATATATAGTGTCGTGGCCCTGCTCTCCATTGGGCCTGGTTGCCTGCTGAACATCGCTGATGACTCCTCGTATCCTATTAGTGTTATATAATATATTAGTGTTATATATAGTGTTGTGGCCCAGCTCTCTGTTGGGCCTGGTTTCCTGCTGAATGTCATGTCCTGATGACTCCTCGTATCCATATTAGTGCTATATTATATATTAGTGTTATATATAGTGTTGTGGCCCAGCTCTCCGTTCCATTGGGTCTGGTTTCCCGCTGAACTCGCTGATGACTCCTCATATCCGTATTAGTGTTATATTACATATTATTGTTATCTTAGTATTATATTGGTGTTATATACATTAGTGTTATATTACATATTAGTGTTATATTGGTGTTATATACATTAATGTTATATAGTGTCGTGGCCCTTTCCTCCCGAACATCGGCGCTGATACCTTGTATCTGTATTAATGTTACATTATATATTAGCGCTATATATTAGTGTTATACATTATTGTTATATATAGTGTCGTGGCCCAGCTCTCCATTCCGTTGGGCCTGGTTTCCTGCTGAACGTCGCGTCATGATGACTCCTCATATCTGTATTAGTGTTATATTAGTGTTATACGTTAGTGTTATATATAGTGTCGTGGCCCAGCTCTCCGTTCCGTTGGGCCTGGTTTCCTGCTGAACGTCGCGTCCTCATGATTCCTCGTGTCCAGGAGCTGCTGTTTCATTACTGTTCAACCAAACCAACTGTCACACTGAGCATTTCCAACATGTTTTCCACTGATGAAACACCGAAGGAAAATGTCGGTGTAAGCTTGAAATCCTGCTGACGTTTGACAAATCGGTTGTGCTTAATTGCGTCCGTCACCAAATGCTCCAAACAGTCGAATGTGAAGCATCTGATTGACATGAGCTACAACAACACATGACAACATATGACGTTCATAGTGACCCCACTTCCCTAAAAGCATCGGATGAGTGGGTCAGGGAAGAACAGAAGAAGAAAAGGAAAGGAAAGGAACAAAGGGGGAAAGAAAAGGAAAGTACCTTTCTTGTGAGTAGCTTCATTTTTGGAGCCTTTGGGGTCTAATAAAAAAAAGATCAGAATTAAACACAGCATATTCTAACAACACGTCACCAACTCTACACGTTGTTTGTCCTCGTCAAGGAAAACAACCGCTTCGTCTATCAAGGAGCGAACAAGACAGCAAGGCTCGATTATCTAATGTGTCGCACTGCTGCCAACACTCAGCAGGGGCGAGTGT
>JAPQRQ010000002.1:5823283-5834735 GCA_037367365.1 Apogon talboti
TTTTTTTGTTTGCGTGATTTTCTTTTTCTTGTGTGTATGTTCTTTTCTTGTTTGCGTGATTTTCTTTTTCTTGTGTGCTTTTCTTTTTTGTGTGTGCTTTGTGCTTTGTTGTTGTGGTTTGCCCTTCAGGGCCACCATACAAAACTGTACAATTACATCATGAACATGTTTCCATCTACAAACTGTCCTTTAAACAATGTCATTAACATGAACCTGATATTTATAAAGAAAACTGAGTGTGATTGGACCCATATTCAGCTGTTCATCCCACCGTCCACATGACCGTGGATCCACACACACATTTAAGAACAGACAACACTGGTCCAGGTCCACTGGCTCACATGAACACACTTCAGATTGGTCACATTTAGTCTGATTATTATAGTTTTTGTCAAAAGATAGTTTGTAAATGTAAACATTTTCATGTAATTTTACTTTTTTTTTTTTTTTTTACACTAAAACAAAGTTGTTGTGTTCTTCTGTCCTGGTTCTGATCCACTTTAGATCATACTGGTCTGAATGTGGACCTGAACTAACATGATTCCAACAGCCTATATTGTTAATATCTCTAATATTTAATATTTAATATGAATATTTCATGGGAGGGTTTGGACTCTTTGCGACCCGGTTTTGGCCCACGGACCATATGTTTGACACCCTGATCTAAAACGTCTGAGGGTTTTTATGGACGATTCAGAGGAATTTTTCATCTTGACATTTTACACTTTATCAGAAAATGGAGGAACTGTTGTGATTTTATTCCTCGACAGCGTTTCCGTTGCCGTTCGTTATCTCATGTCAAATGTTAAATATGTTTTTATGTAGAACTTCTCTGTTTGAATCAAACATAGACAGATTTTTTATTTTGTGATAATTATATTAATGATATGTTCTTTTGTCTTTATGGTTTATTTTAGTCACATTCAACTAAAAACTGACAAATGTTTCAATGTTTTTTTTTATTGTATTCACATTTTTAGTGTTTGTTTCCACAATCCACAAAAATATCGGCAAGACAGATTTAGTATTTTAGGTATGAATTAAACTGGATTAATTCGATCAGTAAATGAAGCAAAGTTCTCCAGTTTTATTGTCTATTTTGATTTTCCTGTAAATTCTGCCTTTGAATCCTGTTTCTGTTTGTGAAACACAGACAAAGTTGAACCAAAACGAAACCTTCAACACAAAACAGAAACAAACCAGTTTATTTTGTGGTTTAACACATTAGTATTAAATAAACCAGAACTGAGCTAAAAATAACCATCAGATTCAGTTTAATTATGATTATTATCATTATCATCATTATATTAATATTATGATTATTATATTATCATTATTGTTATAATAATACTAATAATACTAATAATAATCATAATTATTATGATTATAATTATTATTGATTGAATGAGTGGTGTTTTGGTCAGAAAACACTCAACATGTCCACCATGGAGACGTCTCATCATGTTCAGTCACAAAGAAGAAAAAAAACAACAGAATATTCACAATATTCACATTCAGAAGAGCAGGAAACTGAATATTGACATCATTTTATTCCTAAAATGAATCCCTCCATCTGATTATTGATTATTTAAATAGTTGAGGGTTGGTTCAGTTGTGGTTTGACACACATTAGATATTTAAATGCAGATTCACTGTGGAACTTTAATGACATTAACAGTGGATTTTAAGGAGGTGGTAGTTCATCTATTGAGTCATTGCAGTGAAATGAAACTAAAACTACAATTAAAAGCACATATTTAGTCCAAATACAGATACAAACCCTCTACTTATCCAGTATCTGTAAAATGTATGTCATTAATCTGTACATCTGTTCACTGATTGATCATTTCTCAGCTGTTTATTTTCCTCTGGTCTGTTCATTTATTGATCCTTTTGTTCTTTTTTATATTCGTTTCTTCTGTAGCTGAATGTGGAAACGGTCATTTCATCCATGTTTCATTTCACCGGTCGTTAATTCAATGTGACGTTGGAGAACATCATCTTATTCCATGGTCCTGGTGTTTGACAAACCACCTAAACACCTGATCAGGTCTACATTCAGGTCCACCATCAGTGAGGTGGTTGCGGTTGTTGTTCTGTCCTGAAATAAACCCTCGTTAACATTGACTCTGATGAGCTTCAATCTCCTCTGTTCAGGATGTCCACGTCTTTTCATCCATGTGGCTCAAATAAAACCTCAACGTCTCATGATGAAGCTCATTTCATGTCCACACTTTTATTCAACCTTAGTTTTTTAACTATATTATTATATTTCTTCCTCATGTTATTGAATTTGTGTTTTTTCTACTCATTTTCATCTGGATTTTCTCCTTTACATGCAGAAAATAAACATAAGAAACTTCTATAAAAATAATGATCTAATAGAAGCTGAACCTCAATTAAATATAAAGAATCCTTTATGATTTTAATGGTTGAAGATAAAACATGATTCTAATATATCATTTCTCTACTTAAACACATTCAGATTGAAAATAAAACAGAATTAAACAGGTTGTATTTAGAATTTATGTTAAGAAGGAAAATAATGAGAATAAAACCTTGATTAATCCAATTAATTCAAAATATCCACCATCCCTGTCTTATCTTTCAGTAAAACCCTCGATTCTCTATTGATTGGATTAAAAATCTTCATTAACATTTATCGTGTATTAATTGACCTGATTGGAGATTATTACCCAGGCCTTTAAGGCTTAAAAGGCAAAAACTGAACAAAATAATCGATCAAATCAACAACAAAATGAACAGAACAATGAAAACTGTACTAATAAACTCCACTGACTTCCACTGCATTAAAGCAAAGAGGAAAAAATTAAACAAAACATGGATCTGAGGATGGAAGTAGATGCAGATGTTTGTCATTGGTCACTGGATGGGTTTATCCGAACCCTTTAATTCTCCTTATTCAGTGTTTTCTGAATCCTCTACTGATGACAGATGTCCACGTTCTGTTAAAGCCTGTGTTCAACAATCCAATGAGTCTGATCCTCCTAAAACCCAGACCCGGTTCGTCTCCACGGTCCCCGAACAGTAAACCTGCATTGTAGACCCATCTGTCCCGAGTCCAAAAGCCTGTTGACTCCGAACCACCGACCCAAACCCCCCACTAGTGGTCGCGGTTGGTCCGATCTGATCCGGTCTGGACTCGATGCATTTGGGACTTCATTCAACTCACACCGTCCAGAAAAACAGACAAAAACACGGAACCAAACACAGCCCCGACATCGACCGGACCCCCCAACTGGACCGAACCGGACCGGGCCGGGCCTTTTCCGAACCAAACCAGAGTAGAAGAAGCAAAACCAGAAAAACCAACATTTGACTTAAATCAAACCCATGAACACACACACACACACACACACACACACACACACACACACACACATCATCATCATCTTCATCATCGTGGAGGTTCTTACCTGAAAAACACAACCGTTTGCCACAGGTAGATCCCCAGCACGTTGAGTCGGCACATTTTGGCCGGAGTCGGAGTGAGGAGAGGGGGGGTGAAGGTGGTGCCGAGGGGGGGTCACACTCCGGAGAGGACGGTTACTCCTCCACGAAAAAATCCTTCAGAGGTGGAAAAGGAGAAGAAAGAGGAGAGGGGAGGGGGGCCGGTGGTCCCGGTGGTGACCTCCAAGGTGAGCCCAAACGTTCCGCTGGTGCGCGCGCCCTCAGATCCCGGAGCCGAGCCGGGGGAAGCTCATGACCTGAGCGGCCGTGGAACCATGTCGGTGTCCGCCGTCGGTGCCTGCAGCGCCGCCACAGCACGACCGGAAAAACCCAGGAAAATCCACCCCCCCAAAACGGACAGGACCAAGGACGGAGGCAGAGCACCGGCGGGGGCTGCGGAGGCAGAGGGGGGGCTCCGGAGGGGGGGTCCGGAGGGGGGCAGCGGCTCACAGGCTGCTGCTAATTGGAACACAATTAAAGCCAATTACAGTGAAGGCCGGTGCGCGTCCGCGGCGGCTCCGGAGGATCATATTCCGACAGAACCGGACCGGGACTGATGCGGCTTCGGAACCTCAGGGTCCAAACAGACTGTGTTAAATCCCAAATCCAAGTGGACCCGCGGACCTTCGGGCTCCTCGGGCTGCGGTTCGGTGTCAGACGCGCTCCGGACGCAGCCGGACCACCGCGCTGGATCCGTGCGTCCCGGAGCCGCCGCTCGGAGGGGGGGGTGCGCAGGTGCGGGTCTGCCTCCGGGTCTTCCTGTCCCTCTCCGTGTCCGCCTCCTGCCGCTGCTGCTGCGGTCCCTGCTCCGCGTCCGCGTCTCCCAGGGGTGAGTAGTAGTAGTATTCGTAGTAGTCTTGGTAGTGGTGCTGGTCGGAGTTGGCGCTGCCGCAGCTCGGCGCAGCTACTCCCATTGTCTGGTGCGGCTCAACTTGGAGACGCACCTGCCGCCGCTGCTGCTGCGCTCCGCATCCGCTCCCATCCGAGCACCGCGTCCGCTGCAAAAAGGAAAAAAGAACTAATGAATCCTCTGGAGAAGTGACAGTTACAGAGACGGCGGCCGCGGCGGACTCACGGCCATGGCACCGGCGCACGCACTCACACCGGGAACGGAACGGAACGGACGGGCAGCCTCGGTGCGCTCACACACGGGTTCTTGCTGCAGTCATTTAGCAAACTCCAAAAAACGCACCTCACAGCGGACAGACACGCCCACAGAGAGCGGTGATTGGTCGGCGGGGTGCAGAGGTCTGTCACTGATTGGCTGGAACAGGTGTCACTAGGCGCACGTGCACTCGGCTCGTTACGCAGAGACCCCCGAGGAAAAAGCTCTGAAGAACTTAGTGGAGAGTTCAGATCAGCAGCCTGATGGTCCGCAGGATCAGCAATAAAATGATTAAAATAGAGAAATTAAATTAAAACTAAACCTGGATGAAAGCAACACGTTTACGTACATTTCACCAGGAAGTAGTTAGGTCCACAACTCAACTACAAACACTAATACACACTGGACATACTGCACTACAATTACAACTCCAAACAGGATGGGACGGAAAATATAAACAGAACGAAATGATTTACTCCCCCCATAAAACCATATTTTATTCACAACATAGAAAACATCAAACATTTAAACTGAGAAAATGGACAATTTAAGAGGAAAAATAAGGTTATTTTATATCCGATGGCAGCAACATGTCTCGAAAAAATTGGGATGGAAATGACAGAAGGCTGGAAAAGTAAAACCAGCTAAATAGAACCAACTGGAGAAACATTTGACAGAATGAGTTAATTATCAACAGGTCAGAGACATGATTGGATATAAAAACATCATCGTAGAGACAGAAGTAAAGATGGGCACAAGTTCAACAGTCTGAAGAAAACAGTCTGTTTGACTCATATTTACAACATAATACAGTATATATGAGCGCACCGTGTTTTTAATTTTGCCTAGTATATGTTCTATATAATCTGTATATATTCGTTTTATGTTATATGTATTTATTCCATTTTTGTAGGTATATTTGAGAGTTTCTTTTTAGTTTTGTATATTGTCAATATTTTTCAGTATAATTTTGTGTGATATTTTTATATAACCTATACATATACTATATATTCATATTTTTATACAGTCTTTTAGCACTTCAAGTGTTTGCTGCTAAAAAGAAACAGAGTTGCTAAACTGATTTTTATTGTCCCTATTCTCTATTCCCTATGTTCTATTCTATTCCATTCTATTTTATTCTATTCTATTCTATTCTATTCTATAACCAAATGATCCAGTGAATCTGTATAAATCTCTGAGTTCAAGGGACCAGACTGAACCTCGGTTTTGGATGTGGCTGGTCTTCAGGTCCTTAGGCTGCACTGCATTAAAGCAGACATGATTCTGTGGTTCAACCAGTGCGTGGGCTAAGGAACACTTCCACAAACCACCGTCTGAACACAGTTCACCGTCACATCCACAAACCCAGGTTAAAGCTCCATCAGATCAAGAAGAAGAATCATATGAACACGATCCAGAACCGGTGCTGTCTTCTCTGGACCAAAGCTCATTAAATGGACCAAGACAAACTCTAGAACTGATCTGAGGTCAGACCAATCAGAATGTGAGATTGGGTTTGTTACCATGGACACCGTCCTCCAGACTAAAGAGGACCAGGACCATCGGGCCTGTTGTTTGTGCTCAGGTCCAAAACCTGCATCTATGATGGTATGGGGCTGCATTAGTGTCTATGGAACAGCCAACTTCAACATCTGGACAGAACCATCAATGTGAAAGGAATCTACAGGTTTAGATCAACATCTGCTCCATCCAGAACACGACGTTTACACAGAACACCTGGAATATTCCATCCAGACCACGACTATTACATAGAACACCTGGAATATTCCATCCAGACCCGCTGAGGTTGTTTTATTGAAATATCGTTGTAATAAAAAGTTGTTATCATTTCATATTCCAGGTATTCCTCAAAAACATGTTACTGACATCAAATCAAAATCAAATCAAATCAAATCAAATTTTATTTTGTATAGCGTCAAATCATAACAGAAGTTATCTCATGGCACTTTCCATATGCAGCTGGTCTAAACAAGACTCTCAAGCTAATTTACAGAAACCAACAGAATCCTCCAGGAGTAAACACATGGAGACAGTGGAAGGGAAAACGTCCATTTAACAGGCAGAAACCTGGAGCAGACCCCGACTCCTGGTGGATGATCGTCTGCTCGAGGTTTCTGCCTGTTAAAAGGAAGTTTTTCCTCACCACTGCTTGCTCCTGGAGGATTCTGTTGGGTTTCTGTAAATTGGTTTGAGAGTCTGGTTTGGACCAGCTCTATATGTAAAGTGTCATGAGATAACTTCTGTTATGATTTGGCGCTATATACTTAAAATTTGATTTGATTTGATTTAAATCTGTACTTTCTATGTTTTCAGTTTTCCAAACAGGCTTAAGTTTTAATGTGTTTAAGATTAATTTATGTGTTATTTTTATTTTCAACGTCCAGACTGATGTAAATGGATGAAACAATAACAAATAGAAAAGATGATCCATTAGAGAATATGAAAAATAAAGAGAAGAAACAAGAGGAAATACAAGGAAAAATTCGCAACAATATGAGAAATGATGGAAAAGACACAAGATAAGATAAGATAAGATAAGATAAGATAAGACTTCATTGACCCCACCATGGTGAAATTTTGCAGTTGATAGCAGCAAATACAAAAGTACTTTACACTAAATGTTCTCCTGATTCTCCTGGTCCCATCCAACCCCCCATCGGTCAGTCATCCTAGTGGGTCGATCCATTCCAAATGCCGGCCCAAGCCAATTACATCCTGCTGTGACTATAAATAACCTCCACAGCACTTTACGCTGCATTTCCATAAAGAGCTATAATGGCTGTGTAATGGATTAAATATTCATCACACTCCCTTTGCCTTTCATCGTCCTCTTCCCACTTCACTATGAACCAAAACCTGCTGTTTATGCTCAGGTTTTTCTGATTTTGTGTTTTAACAATGATGATGATGATGATGACAATGACAATAATGCAACATGGTCTGACAACAAGAGGATCTACTGTGCATCAACTTTAGAGTTTAATATGACCAGAATTACAGATATTGTAAAGTTTCACAGTTTGAACTGGATGTAATGTATTAAATAAAACTGTTAAATGTCACTTTTAATTTGTTAAATACATAATGGTACAACAACATGACAATGAATAGGCTACAGTCATATCAGGTATCAGGGTTTGTCAGGATTTGTACATTTAATAAAGCTTTAAAGCAGCATATGACTTTCATCAATAATTTTTCTTCAAATGTGTCCAATCCCAGTGATATCCTAATGATCACTAATTCATGAGTCTGTCCCTGCTTATGCACCTGAACCACTTCCCTCACAGTGAACTTCTTCGAAGATGGCTCCATCACAGTCTGTTTTCATAACAAACCAAAACTTCACTCGGGCCCTTTCAGAACTTTTGTCGCGAAGTGCATTGTGGGAATGGGAGTTCCACGCAGCCGCAGCCGCAGCAGCAACAAATAATGCACCCGTGTCTGCGACCGGGTCAGAAAAAAATGGAAGGAATCACTGTAAGTCAATTGTCATCTTATAATACAGGGTGTGTAATGGTGAAAAACAATTCTTAAACATCAGTTTCATGGCATTGTGTAGACTTAATGTTTTCTTTCTGTTTTTTTTTTTAAATTATTTGTCAGACGCACATTAATGGAAATGAACAAAACACAAACACATCTGAGGTTTTATTCAACTAGTTAAATAAAAATGGAATTAAATCTGTTGAAAACACATAAACACGTTTTATTAAAGTAAAATTTACTGTCTGAATCTACGTAGTCTGGTCTCCATCCAATCAGAACCAGCTAAGCTCAGTCAGCTGACTGCTTCATCCAATCACAACCCGACAGAAGCCAATCACATGCGAGCTGTCACATTTCAAAGGTATGGCTCAAATGTTGCTCGGGTTCCGTATCCGGTCCTCGCCTAGTCCACCTGGTCCAACTGGATGTGCTCCGTTCATCAGATTCTCACCCTCAGAACCAAATCCTTCAAGTCCGACTGGTCCCGGACTGTTAGAAACACCGCGGTCTGCGTCTGCGCACTGCATCACCCGCAAACGTACAACAGGAGGTGGAAAATTCTAGAAGCACAGACCAGGACCTAACCGAACCGGACCCGGACCGAGACCCGGTGGAGGCCGCGGGTCAGACAGTGAACCACCTTCTAATCCGGGGAGGAGAAAAAGGTGGGTTTAAAAGACCAATACATAAATGGAATAAATGAACAAACACTGAACAATATGTAAAAAATGGAGGGAAAATGAAGAACTATGGAAAAACTGAACAAAACACTAAAAATACAAACAAAAAACAGCAAATAGTGAACAAAATCTGCTTATCCTATTTTAACTTATTTTAAACTTTTTTACTTTTTTACTTATTTTTATTTTTAACCTGGTGTAAACTTGACTTTAACCTGGTGGGCCAGATGAAGCCAAAGTCAACATCAGTGTCAAACATTAAAATTCCTCCTCTCATTTCTCAAATAGGCTTATTTTTTAGCTTAACAACTCTAGTTTATGGAACTGTTTGCAAAATGTCAGTATCAGAAGTTCTGATCCCACTGATCAATATAAAATGAAACCTGAAAAAGACTCACATCTATAAATGCACTATTAACTTTACTACTAATATTAGTTGTTGTATCAGTGATATTTAAGTCTGTGAATCTGTAGAACTAATGATTCAACAGTAGAATATCCAAAGGTTCTGTCCAATCCAATTATTGGTCCAGTCTGCTCTGATATTATCTGTATATGACTTCAGTTGAATATGGATGTTCAATCTAAGTTTAGGAGCACATTTGGACTGTTGGAGTTCCAAAGGCTTTTATTGGGACCACTGAACAAAGGGACAAACTGCTGTCCCCATGTCCCAGTTCCACCTGTCCCCGTGTTCATAAAAACTGATCATTTCAACATTATGATCCAATATTGATCACAGTTGTAGTTTTTCATCAGAGCTAATGCCCTATGTTTCATTTAGGATCCATTTATTATGACAACAGCATGTTTTGTACATTTGTGTAAAGTGGAAAAAAATTATGTTCATTATGAGTTCCCATGTGACGCAGTAGTAATTTAAATATTTTTACCCCTAAATTTAATTTCTGTAAACTGGAATGTGTCATGTGAAAGTACTTACTGAGACCTATTCATACATGTATTAAACATGGACATAAGTTATTTAGTTTTCAACACAGAGACTATTGGACATGAAATGTGTCCCCGTATCACCACTGGATCTGGCCCTGATGTAAACCTGATGTAACTTAATTCTGACTTTAACCTGATGTAAACCTGACTTTAACCTGATGTAAACCTGACTTTAACCTGACATAAACCTGACTTTAACTTGATTCTAACCTGATGATCTAATGGTTTTTATTAATATATGATGTCACCTTTGTCCTGAAAAGAGTGGGTTAAACCTGGCTCTCCATACTCCAGGTTGTCAGGTCCAGACCCTGTCCACCTGCATCCTCGTGAACCAGTTGCTCCTATTACCCATCGTGCACTTTCTCCATGGAATTCACAGTGGGTTTTATTTTATTATTCATGTTTATTGTACATAAATATGGAAACACTATGTAGTGATTTTTATCCAGTTAATCTGCATGTTTCAGTGTATTTAGCACAAGAGTGAAATATTACATAAAGCTTACAATATCAGAGAGAATGGAATGCAGCTATTGAAATTATGCTCATGACATTTAATCATCAAACATATCAAATAAGTGTGACTCAGTTTAACATAATCTGTGTTTTTAATGACAGTTACAGTTTATTATGTGCACATAATTTCATTCTGCTGTAATAGAAGTCAGATTTTCTTAGATATTGTAAATTATTTGCAGAAGAACATACAGACTCCAGGTCCAGGTCGGTCCTGGTTCTGATGGATCTGGTGGATGTGAACGTCCTGCTCAAAGGTAAGAGAAGTTTGTTTATATCAACTCATTTCATCCACAAACACTCTTAATATCAGGAACATCCAGAAAAAAAATGAGAACGTAGAACTTAAACAAGAAAAGATCTAAAAAAAAAAAAAAGTGTATAAGAAAGTACAGGACACAGAAAAACGTAATAGAAAGGAATAAAATGATAATAAACATATGTATTAAAAGAATATTCAGTCCCTCTGGTGCCAATTTACAGCAGAGCCACTGTTTATGGAAGAGACAGACTGGTTTCATATGAAAACATGGTAGAGTCAAAGCAATGGAAGGTTGATGACAACAATAGACAATTTTTCCTATTTGTTTCTATCTGAATCATTTCAATGTAACACAAACCAGTGGATTAGCATCGTTAACAAAAGCTTAATTTATATAAATCCAAGATATGATCTGAAAACAGCAAAGGTACGACAGCATTCATCATCATCTCTTCATAATGTGACCTTTATTTTTGTTCTTATTTGGCTTGTTCAGTGAGTTTTATTGGTATAAATAGTCCTTGTACTGTTGGATCTGCTTAGTATTAGCTTAGCGCTGTTAGCTTAGCGCTGCAGAGTTTTGTCTCATTGGTCGGTTTTATTAAACTATTCCTGACATACGCTGGTCTCAACACTGGTTTACACATTTGAACATTTAAGGGCTTGTTTGAGTTGTGTTCTCATTTTATTGAGTTTTTAGCTGATATTCTTTTGATTTTGAGGAAGTATAGAATGAGGATATTGGTACAAGCGGCACTTAGTGTTACCGTGGCAACACAGATGGTACCAGGGACAACCAGGTTTAAGAGGCTACCTGTTATCACTGATATTTCTGTTTTGGTTTTTTTGGTTTTTTTTTTTACCTTTGGAACATCTCTGATAAAATGGAAAACACCACAGAGTAACAAGTGCCAAAACCTGACAGTCATAGCAACAGTGACTAAGGGGGGG
>JAPQRQ010000002.1:5859457-5874746 GCA_037367365.1 Apogon talboti
AAGATGAATAACTGTATTTTACACCAGTTATTGACATGTATTGATAGGATTAGTGGATCAACAGATATTAAACAGTTACATCAGTAGATGGTTTAGGTTGAAGGGGGATGATTGGGTCTTTAATCAGTGAACAGATTTGTCTTCTGTTTCTTGAAACTGCAGTAAAATCATTGAAAATGATGCAAAAATGCAGAGGCTTATAGGTTTTTGTTCATTGGTTTATGTTTATGTCTTTAAGGGTTAACATCAGAATATATATGAGCCAATTAAACCCTGAAAATGAACATTATCACAGTTATGGTGATCCTTTATCCATCCAGAAGGTCCCGTTCAGATCCAGACCTCCTCCAACTGGGAGTCCTGGTCTAAATAGGTTCACAGTAGGTTCACATTAAACAACTTCACCCATAAATCACACTAAGAACAGGATGAACAAGATGGTAAGAGAGATGATGGAACAGAGGCAAATAGAACAAAGATCCACATGTTCCAGGAAAAGACGGAGATGTGGAGTTGAACCTTTTTATGGCTGAAACCTGACTGAATGTTTAGTCGAATAGATAAAATTGTGAATCCATGACGTTGTCTCTTCAACGTCGACTTGCTTCGTGACTTGTCTCCCGGAAAATCGTACGAGTCGCCGTCTGCGTCCACGTCCCCGAGAGACAAACTCTGAGATCAGGGCGTTTCTTCACGTTCTGTAAAACCCAAGAGAGAATGCAGAGGTGGGATAAAGAACCGAGACGGGCTGGAGGTAGAATAGTGTGTATGAAATGTTAATTCAATCAGACACGGTGAGCGGATCTGGGTTTTTGAAAAGGCGCCACACATCTGTCCTGTGAAGATGTGGAGCCTCAGCAGCATATTCATAAGGTTGGAGGATCAGTGGAGTTGAAAGAACCGAGGCGAGGATTGACTAAAACACACCAGGACCTTGTATTTGGAGACATGGGCCTCATGAGAACGTATGACAACCAACAACCAGATCCTCAAAGTGGATCAAACGGGTGGAAACCAGGGCATCAGAACGGAGAAAAAGGAGTCAGAAGTCTGAAACTATGCAGCGATGGAAGAAGTTTTCACATCCATTTACACTAATATTATTCTAAACCAGGGCTGTCAAAGGTTACACATACAGAACTGTCTGTCTGTCTGTCCTTTTGATTAAGTCAGACTGAGACTACAATGAGGATGGATAGAAGAATGATTTATCGTGACATTTTATTTCAATTTCGTTCATTGTGTTGTGACTGATATTTTACTTTGTATTGCAGTTGAAATAGTTTTTTCCTTAGTTTTTACAGTGGATCACTGCCATATAATATTAACATACAGCATTTCATGACATGATGGATTTGTTAGTTGTAATATTATAATAAATGACTCGATGTTGCCTGTTTTATCTGATGAGTAAAATCTTCATCTTATCGATAACATACCCTGGAGTAAACATTGCAGTATTTCCTTCTGAGATGTGAATATAAAGTTGACATACTGGGGTTGTTCTGTGTCTTCTTCCGTTTGTTTCCATCTTCCATCATCTGTACATCTGTTTCTGACACGCCTACTTGTTTGTTTCTACGACGACGGTTGATTGACAGGATGACGCTGCAGACTGATCCCGCGACACACTGACAGCTGCTGTTGTAAAATGCTGTTATTGCTCTCCTGTATGGCAGAGGATTTTCTTTTTCAGGGACACAAAGCGAGGAATAGAAAGCTGACAACATCAGGGGAGAAAGGAGGCAGAGATAATGACACACAATCCCTGGAAACGGCTTCAACACAACACGAAGGGATTGGACTTCATTCCCTCTAAGACTCAGCTGAAACAGGGCTCATACACTCAGCAGCTTTATTTAGTCCACGACATCAGCCTTAAACAGCAGACATGTCCACCATGTCCACCACGTCCAGGTTTAGTACCCATTCATTGAATCTCATCAATGGGATTTATCAAAACTCATCAAGAACAAACAGGTTTTACACATTTCTACATATGAGTCAGTTTGTAGTTTGAGCTGCAACATCGGACCAGTTTTAAACCACAGATAAACTGGTTCACAACTCAACATGTTGGTCTATTTGAAGGGTGTTGGAAGAGCTCTGATTGGTGGAACCCACTGTCAGCGTTCCACACTTCCGTTCTCCCTCCATGTTGAATCCAGTGGCGTCTGTGAACTGGTTTATTCCATTTACACCAGATTCACTTGGTTTGTGTTTGGATCATTTCTTAAATGGAGCAAAAGAAGAACGACTACGACAAGTGGACGATACCCACCAACATTTGACCAACATTCATCTCCTCCAAAGTCATTGTAATAATCTGTGTCCATCTGGGACGACCAACTGAAAGCTAAGCAGGGACGTTAACGCTTGGACAGAACACAGACAACTGAGGTGGAAAGTTCCAGCACCTTTTAAAGACGAACATTAACCAATCACAGCCAGCTGAGGAGAAACAGGACAGGTGCACCTGATAACAACCAATGACCTGTGGCCAAGGTCCTAAACCAGAAAGAAAGACAATTCTGGGGGTAATCTGTGCCCATAGCAATACAGGATCTATAGGTCATATATATGTATGACCTGCAGTGGATGGACGTCAGCATGGACATGTGTGGACGGACACATGGGGTTGAGTGGTGGCGGAGTGGGCGGGGTTTCCTCCACTTTAGCCAGTCATCATGAACTGGTACATGAAGGGTTAATTGTCCTGTCGGTGTCCTTGACCACAGTGACTGTGACATTTTGTTAAATGAATGTGGACAGAATCACCCATTTATAGAAACATCTACATCGGTTTGTACAAAGATTTAGTTTCTAATTATAAAAGATGGAAAGTAGCTCAAGACAATATGAACAGACTGATTTCACTTTTTAACAGGACTGATGGATAAGTGATTGGAGCTGGATGCGGTGACATGTTCACGTACACTGGCATCTTTAATTTGAAGGATTCAGAACAAGTGGATATTTCATCATTAAACATTTAACCCCTCAGAAAACTAATGGAGGGTGGGTTTAAGTCCTATTTATTTTCCTGTTTTGTTCCATCGTTGTCTTTTTCTGTATTAGACTTGTATTAGTTTTACATTACAGAACAGTGCTGTGTGTCTTCTATTGATCTGGCGCTGTGAATCACTTTGTATTTTCCAATAGAGGTTCTTTTAAAGTGAATCAAACTGAGGTAAAGTCTTGAGCAAATCTGTTAGAATATATTAAATCTATAACTGAAAACAAAATTGATTTAACAAAACTAATTGCAGGTGAAACGTTATTTTCTGAGCCTTGAATTAAAATGAGAGAAAGTCTCTTCTGTTCCCTTTGTTTTGTTTTTATAATTATAGTTTGAAGCTGCAGAACAACTCAACGTTTATTAAAAATGCTCATAATAAAAATCCCAAGTGGGACCTGAGTGTTTTTACCCAGGGTGCTTCAGTTGTTCCACTTATTTGTGTTTGATGCCAGTGTTTGTGAAGCGATGGACGTTTCAGATCGCTGACACGATTCAGGGAGGGAGAACCACCGATTAAATAAACACCATTTGTTACCATGGCAACGCCGTCATTTGGCTCGGCATCCGGCAGCAGTTGGTGCTGAAACTTCCAACAGTTTTGTGTCTCTGTCTCTTCTCATTTTACTTCCATCTGCTCCATCCATCGACGCAATTGTTGAGGAAACACGTGAACACACACAACATTTTGTGTTTGTGTCGTCGAGGCTGTTGACGGCGTGTTTCAGGACGATAAAGAGGATCCACAGCCGACAGAACGGGTTTATGATTTGGAAAATGGAACAGATGCAGTGAATGAAAAATGTAGTAAAGGTTAGAGCGAGAAGGAAACCAGGAAACATGGTTTAGGTTATGTCATCAGTCTGGAGGAAGAGAAGAGTAATCAGTTCCCCTGAGGGAGCAACTCCACTCTATTAAAGGCAGAAGCATCCATTTATACAGAGGACAAGAGATAAAAAGAACATCCACACTGGGTTCATACATACTGTACGTCCAGACTGAAGAATGACAGGAAATACTATTCAGTGGATTGGACTCTATTTTAACAAACATACTCCATCTTTACACTGTTGGCCGTCTAATGTGATTAATGTCCTCGAAGCTGCAGAAAACTCAACCTCAGCCTCATCATAAAACACCTACTAATTAATACAGTAAATGTCATCTGAAGCAGTGTAGGTGAAATGACCGGCTGTCATTCAGTCTATGATCAGGATGAAAGGAATTAGAAGTGTTTTGGACAAATAAAACCGAACTGAGAATCTGAGCCAATCGAATCGATGGTCAGGGTTCCTCTTACGGTTCTACTCTTTGTGTTATCTTCACGTAGTTTATTTGACTTTATTTCATAAGAAAGAAACAGAAAAAGAAGATCTTTTACCTTTCATCAGATTGTCCATAATATGACGATCTTCTGTGTTCTGCTGCTTTTTAACCAAACAGCTGTAGTGTTTACAGTGGTCGTTTCAGTCAGATGGACTTCTGCCTGATGCTTAACACATCTGTCATTCATCTTACAGAATTCAACACCGTCTCAACCACCACATTAATGTCCTATTTCATAATGTTTTAATATGCTGGATTTAATGGATTTCTTAAAGAAAATAAAGTGAAAGGATAAAACCACTGAATCAAGTTTAAGGAAGAACCAGAAAGAAGAAAAACGTGAAGATTAATGCCAACATTTTTACTAGAATCCTTGATCTACACATTTTAACTCATAAAGACCCAGAGTTACTTTGGTGTCAGTTCCAAATCAATTTTTCTCTCTATCTATTTCTCTTCCTTCTCCTTCTCTTCCTCATTGTTCCTCCTCTTTCTCTTGCTCCTCTTCATCCTCATTTTCTTCCTCCTCTTCCCCCTCCTCTTCTTCCTCTCCCTTCTCCTCATTGTCCCTCCCCCTCATTGTGTCCTCCTGTTTCTCCTCCTTCTCATTGTTCCTCCTCTTCTTCCTCCTCCTCTTCCTCATTGTGTTCCTCCTCTTTCTCTTCCTCCCCCTCTTCCTCATTGTGTCCTCTTCTTCCTCCTCCGTTTCCCCATTGTCCCTCCTCTTCCTGTTACTCTTCCTCCTCCTTCTCCTCTTCATTGTTCCTCCTCTTCTTCCTCTTCCTCATTGTTCTACCTCTTCCTCCTCCTCTTCCTCCTCCTCCTCATAGTTCCTCCTCTTCCACATTGTATCCTCTTCCTCTTCTTCCTCCTCTTCCTCATTTTGTCCTCCTCCTCTTCTTCTTCCTTCTCTTCCTCATTATTCCTCTTCTTCTTCCTCCTCTTCTTCTTCTTTATATTTCTCCGCCTCCTCATTGTTCCTCCTCTGTGAACAATGCAGAGCAGTGGTTTTGGGTCATCCCGTCAGTGATTAATGAGCAGCGTCTTTTTGTCACGTTATCGCTGCTTCAGCAGTTGGATCATTGTTTCTCACACACTTTTCTATGTGTAAATCCAATACAGTCCTCGTCTACGGTGGATGTCCTACTGTTCATCTGCCCTTAGTATTATCTCAGCTGCCCATAGGTCATGAGCTCATGTGAAGGCGCTGCGTTGGTAATGTATTCAAAACATCTTTTTCTCTGAAACTACTGGTCGGGTTCATTTTAATTTTTTAATGTACCTTCCTTGGGATATTGTCTGCAAAGTGCGTTCATAGTTTTCAGAAATTTAGATTTTTGAAATTTTCACAATTTTTCGTAATATTAAAAATGTTCCTTTCCTTCTAATTGTCCACATGTCGATGGTTTATAACATGTAAGTGGTTCCAGATATCAGTATAGTTGCTATTGATCACTGATAGAAGTCATATATGGACTTTCATTTGGGTCCATGACCTTTGACCTTGAGTGACCTTGAAGGGTCAAACTCAATGTCATCAGTGTCTACATTTCAACAATCTTCTCTGAAACTACTGGTCAGATTCATTTCAATGTTTTATGTTTCTTCCTTAGGACAATGTCTCCAAAGTTTGTCTTAACATCTCACTGTTACTGTGAAACTTCTCAAACTCATCCACTCGTCCTCTCTTAATTATTCCAGGTTTAATGATCAGAATCAATTAGTGATAACGACTCATACGTGGATCCTCATCAGTGCTTCTCATAAACTAATATTTAATAAGCTCATATATCATCTATAACAGGGATGTCAGACTCATTTTAGTTCAGGTTCCACTTCAGCCCAGTAGCAGCTCGAACAGGTCAGAGCAGTGTAATCATAATACAATAATCTAGAAATAATTATCCACATTTTTTTCTTTGTTTTAGAGTGAAATAAGTAAAATTACGTCATGAAAATGTCAATAACTTGAAGAACCATGTACAATCTGATTTTTCCCAAGAAAATAAGTGCAGTTTTAACAGTAATGTACATCAGATTATTAGTAACCCAACTCACAGATCACAGTGATTCTACAAATACACATAATGTTTAATAACAGACAGAATATTAGTACAATTACACTGTTTCACATTTTATTGTAAAAGGATAGTTTGTAAACATTTATATACTGTAATTTACATTAATTTGTCACATTAAACCAGTTCTCAGTAGTTCTAGGTTATTATGTTATTATTTTACTTGAGGTCACATTGGTCTGTATCTGTATGTTTGTTAATATCTTCAGTGTAATTTTTGCACTTTGTAAATTCATCCATGGACCTGATTGGACCCTTCAGCAGCTGGTTTAGGACCGTGGACCTTATGTTTCACATCCCTGATCTATAAAGTCTGTCTTTCATATTAAATCCTTCCCCTTTTTTTTCCACATTTACTGAATCAGAAGTTGGTGTCTTTTATGTGTAGTTCCAGACCTGGTGCAGGTTTTGCGGCATCTTTCAGGGTGTATTTGTCTTTGTGTTCGAATCGCCGCGTCAGCAGACTCCACCCCCCACCCCCTGTCCAGGAGTCTGGATGTGATTGGACGCCTCGCAGCGTTAATGTAACCTTGTACAGGGTGATAGTTGCTGATGATTTGGCTCGGGTTGAAGGCGAGGCTCGGCGTGGTGCTGGCGTGGCGCCGCCACGTCCCTGCAGGGGGCGGGGCCGAGGAGCACATATTAAGATGGAGCTTTTGGCTGCTGACCAGCTCCTCTCACACAGACGCCATAGGTGGCTCTTAATCACATTATCCCTGCGAATGGGGCCGTGGGGTGTCTTAAATACACTCCTGTCAGGTGTGTTGTAATCACACACAGCATGCAACGCCACGCACACACCACCAAGAAACAACAGATGATGTAACAACAAAATACGGCCAACAGTCGGTGACATGGCGTCCTGTCAGATCGACCTGTCCACGCTATTGAAGACGTTTATCAAAAAACACTGGTATCATGTTAACCCATTAAAACCTAAACATTCACAATATACTCTATTTTCAACTGTTTTTATTATATATATTAAAAACTAAATAAAATTAACACAAATGAACACAAAATTTACAAAATAATAAATAACATGAAAAAAATAGAGTGAAATAAAGTTTTAAAAAAAAGCCCAAAAATGGACAAAAACAGGTTAAGTCATCAATAAAATGAACGAAATGAATAAAAATATTGAGAAAAATAAGGAGAAACAAGAACAAAATAAGCCATAAACTGAACAAAAAACACTAAACCTATGTAGTTTGATCAATGACAGTGGATGGAGACGCTTGGTTCATGTTCAGTTAATGATAAATGTTGTTATAAAAGTCACTTTTCCCATATTTTTTTCCCGATTGGATCTAATAACCTTTGAATGTTCTCTGAGCTTTAATGAACATCTACATGATCAGTGAATTAAATATAAGAAAATACATGATTTACACCGAAACATGCAAATGTATCAGATAGTGTAATAATAAATGAGAGACAAAAAAAATAATTTGAAACAAAAATAGCTATGGGTCTTTAAGGGTTAATATGAGTCCAAGGCGTCTGTTTAGATTCACTCAAACGGAAAAAACATAAGAAACGTGCAAACAAACACATTATTTATGAACATTTGCACATTTACCTCATTGTTTTCCGTCACTGACTCTTCCATTAACCATTGATAAAAATGTGCTACATGTTTGAATCCCTTTTCCTTGATCCTTTAACTGTTTCCAGGTGAAAGTCAAACTGTAATAAACAAAAGTCTTCTTTCAACACAGCGAGTCGTACATGTAACATTAACCATTAAAATAATGACTGGATGCCAAGTTTACGTGTAAATACATTAGTATTATCATGTTAACATGTGCATTCTTAAACATATACATCCAATTTATATGCTAATATAGACATTAATTAGCATAAGATGTATTTTCCAGATTAGCGTCATTGCAAACACAATGAGTTAGTGTAAATATAAATTTGCTCACAAGTGAAGTAATAGATAATAAATCTATTAAATCCAATAGAATATAATAAATCTAAGTCTCTTAAACAATTGAAACGTAAGTCTTTACTGAAATGGTGGAAACCATCATGACCCAAACAGAACCAGAACCCAGGTTTATTCAACACATGTGCAAACGTCTTTGTTTTATTTGCAGTGAAATGGGACATGGAAATGATTATGGCTGAACTGCACTTTTTCTTTCATAATTATTATCAGATTGTAATGAAATATAAGCTCAGCTACATTAATTCAGTTCAACTTTATGTCAGACAGACTATGGACTAAATAAATATGAAAATAGTAATACTATAAATACACAAGTACTGACTAAAGTAAACCTGGACTGCAGTCTCATATTTTCTCTAAATGTCTCAGACAGAACTGATGTTGGCGCCAAGTGTTTACTCCTGGAGGATTCTTTTGGGTTCTGTAAACTGGCTGAGCATCTGGTTTCGACCAGCTCTATATGTAAAGTGTCATGAGATAACTTTTGTTATGATTTGACGCTATATAAATAAAATTTGATTGATTGATTGATTGATTGATGATAGCTTACCTGCTACTTTTAGCTGCTGTTAGCTCTCTAGCTAATGGTAACTGATTGATTAAAAACTTATATTTGTTTTAATAATTTTTAATTTCACATAAACTAAACCACAGGTAAGATATTTAGAATCATCATCTTTAATATCACAAACTCGGATGATGTATATCTGAGGGTTTTAATCAAATGGATGTGAGTTCCTGGGGAGGCTGGTTTTTCTGTTGAACCTTCCCATGATCCTTAGAGAATAAACCACCCACGAAAGCAGTGTGGGAGGTAAATACCGTCGACCTAGAGGATGGCAGCGAGCAGATGCATGTATATGTAGAAGAACAGCAGGAATTTCATCATCATGACGGTGAAAGTCAATGGCAGCATTAGGCTCCTCCTCCCTCGCCATCCACACTGTGAAATCGACTCCTGATTCATTAGCGCTGAAGCAGAGTGTTACCTCGGGCTGGTTCGTGGGTTTTCATGGTGTTCAGCAGTCCGACTGATCTGACGTCAGGTTTACAGAAGACCAACGGTTCCCTGTCGATCAGAACCTGAAGGAACCAGGTGGACTTGGACGTGTGTAGGAAAAGTCACATGACTTAATATAATCATCATTCGGTTTTCTACAATGATTAGTAGTTTTGTATCTGAAAACAGCATATTTCCAACTTTATGCCCAACAGTGTCTTCTTACTGGTCCGACCCAGTTCAGACCACATTGTTCTGTATCTGAACCCAGAAATAAAGAGTTTGACACCGTGGATGTTTGCCAGTTCATCCCGTGGGCGGGATTGGACCTTTTGGTGGGCCAGTTTGGGCCCGTGGGCCTTATGTTTGACCCCTTGTGCTAATGTGATTGATCTTTGATGAAGGTGTCGGTACCATCTGGCCTCAGATCGGGTCCAGGACTCGCCTGGTCGTCTCCTGTATCTGGGACTCCTCGTATCAGCCTCTGTTTCAAGTCCAACCCCTCCCCTTCTCTTTTCCCGCCGGCGGAGACTCCATCACGCTGTTTGTTGTGACTGTATTATGGAAGGAGCCGTGTCAAAGCGCCGTTCAGAGGCGCTGTGTGGTGGGCGCCATGGCGACCCGCCGGGTGCGCTCTGTGATTGATGGCGCCGTCGTGAGGAGGATTACTATGCCATGATGCAGAGGCCAATTAATCATCCTGACACTGAGGCTGACATGTCATTTCTCCCCTGTACGTTAGCGCAGTAACACCTCCAGCAGGTGGAGGGGCGGATCTGAGCACCTGTCCACGCCGCCACCGACCGCCGCTCAGACCTCCAGTATTTACATAGACTATTAACATTTAAATGAACTGGTTTGTTCAGGAGCTGCACATTTTCAGGGACATTGTCCATGGCTGCCGTGAGCTGGATGTGACACATTTAAAGAACAGACTTTATGTTGTTGGTTGGAACATTGCATCGACTGTTTGTCTAATGTGAGAAGGTGAAAACATGAAGAATGTGAACCACTGGTGCATTCCACCAATCCAGGACAGGTTCAGTTAGAGATGTACGGAAGTAGAAGCTCAGATACTGTGGTAAAAGTACAAGTACTGATACTGTGGTGAAAGTACAAGTACTGACTGGTACAATGTTCACATTCACATTTACTGATAAATTACTTTTCAATCAGCGTGTCTATAAAGTCTATTTACAATTTAACAAATCTATTACAAAAGCAAATGAATAGTCAAATCTCTGGAAATTATTACAAAATGAGAAGTAGATATTGAAGTTTTTTTTGTCTCATTAATCCACCTCTATAATGGACCATTAGCTGAACAAGCCCATCCAGTCGGTCCTGGGTTTGTTTCCATGTCATCTGTATCAGATACTCATCAGTGGTGTCAATGACATCAGTGACCTTTGTTTTCAGGTTATTGATGTCCCTTATCTTTGTTCCATCCATATCTGTACCATAACCCCATAGACATAAATCCAGGTCAGTGATATCTGGAGGACCAGGTGTCCAGGGAATTGGACCATCCCTTCCAATCCACCGCTGTGTAAATGTCGGATTAAGAACCCACCAGAACCCCATGTGGTGTTGAAACATCTACCTGGAACATGATGGTTGGTTGAAGGTCATCTAGTTGTGGTGACACATGTTCAGTCCAAAGGTCAAAGGTCAACATTTGCAGTATTTGATCTCTTGTTGAACAAAAATGGACCAATGATTGGATTGCACTTGATCCCACAATGTGATTAAAAACTTTGAAAGCCACTGAGTACATAGAATAAATCTGATGAAAAGATCTCATCAATTGCTTTGGTAATATAGTTTTGAAATTCTAAACTCTTTGTGAACACCCTGTACTACAGTTCAACAATAACCTGTTCCTTCCACCTAATTAGTTTTAATTTGCTCCTATTTACCAAGGTCCAAAGCTTAGAACTGAAGAACCAGAAGGACTAAATGAACCAGTGATGCCTCATTTAAAGGGAACAACCTCTAGTTTCACAACATTTACTTTTCAGTTTGTGGATAAAGTACGACCTGATCTCCATCCTCTAGTCCCATTGACTTCCATCACTACCCAGGTGATTCTTTCAGTTGTACTCCAGATATTTGTGATAAACTGTCAGGAGGAAAATTAACCCACTAGTACATGAACTGTGCTGAGGTTCAGTAATAAACGTGTACTTTCTTAAACTGATGCAGTGTTTGTCCAATCACTGCTGAATCATGTCCAACTAAAACTGTTTCCCTTTTCCATAGTGATTAATGCTTCAGTGCTAAACCAACACTACATACATTTACATAAACTGACTCTGAGGATCACACTGTGTTTCCTTTAAGTTCATTAGTACTATAAATATTACTTCAACAACTGCAGAAGGTAGTATTAGTGGTAGTATATGAAGTGTCCATTCACATTAATGGTCCTCCTTCTAAAACAGAGCATTAACTCACTGGTATGTTCACTGTTAATGGAAGTCAGTGAACACTATGAATGTAAAAGACAAGTCAAGTCTTTATTTTCTCTGACATGTAATAAAACTTACAACTAAAAGAAAAAAGAGCAGTTGTATTAGCATCACATATTTCCTCATCTCATTGTCATTTCCAGTTGATTTCTTCCATTTAATTTTTTACTCGTATAAACTCTGTAAACCCAGAGTTTTGTCCACATCTCGACTGAGTAGAAAATATACAAATAAATAAACTGTACTTCTGTTGATGTGTGGTGTCGTGGCTGAGGGGCATCTCCAAGCCAATCACAAACCATTTCCTGTCTTGTCTGTTATTTACTGGAGGAACCAGTCGGAGACGCAGCTGAAAATCTGAATTTAACTACAACGATGGATTAAAACTGACTGGAAGAGGAAAATATGAGCAGAATCAGGCTCAAACTGTCCATCTACAACATGGGTTTTATCGGAATGGCATGGAGAAAACATTCATATCACTAGATTAATATGATAAATGTGGTATTGTTAAGGATAAAGATTAGATTTGATTAGACAGAGCTTTATCGATGCCTCCGGGAAATTAATGTTCCAGCAGCAGAACATCACATGTACAGATATAAGAAGAACTATAAGAAAAAAGGACAGAAGAAAATAATAACAATTATAGAAATGGTAGTAAAACAAGCAATTGGACATTAGAAATACTAGTAGTAATAACTAATAATAGTAATAGAAATAATTATAATAATACAATATAATAATGTAGTAATAACAGCCGTATCAATAATATCAATAGTAACAATGATTACAGTAATAATAATAATAATTACAAAATGTAGTGGAACAAATATTAATAATCATTACTATTTGCAATAAAAAAAAACCTAAAGTAGCAACAACAAACATCACACATCTGAAACTGCACATTACTAATCATTACTGAATCTGGGAGAAAATAATACGAGAGATGTGTGTTTTAAGACAAAAAGTAAAACCATGGAAGAAACAGAAACACAACAGGATGAAATAAAATGTAGAAAATAAAGCAACAAAATGAACATCAGATAAAAGACGGAACAAGGTGGAAATGTTGCAAAATCCAGAGTCCAAAAACAGTTGGAACATTTGTTTGTCTTTCACTTTTAGTGGATGAACAGGTTCAAATCTTGCCTTGGCACCGTGTCAGCCAAAGAAGGTAATACCAGGAATTTATTTCACCACCTCAAGACCTCACATATATGAGTATGAGGATGCAACACGGCCCAAAGAAATGAGTACTTCTGCCACAACAACAGCTTCACAGCCGGCAGACTGACTGCCAGAGCGCATCTGAAGGCAACACAGATGTCACTCTAGCCACGTTCATTGCCACTGTTCCCCATGGAAAGAGCAGCAAGAAGTGGAGGGATACAACAAGGGCTGCTGCTAAATACACCACCATGGACATGGTGCCGAGCTGGACTGTTGAAAGAGACGGTTTTAGAAATCTAATATGTGTTGTGGATCCGAGATACGAGCTGCCGTTACCAGCAGGGTAAAGTCCCAGCTTGAAAAGGGCAGGTTCCTCCACTAAAGGTATGGAAGTCCACTTTTTCTCATCCTAACCCAATAAATACATTGTTTTCTACACAACAAACAAAGGTCCTCTCCTAAGATCTACCCTCTCACATTAAAAATAGAGCAAAAAGAGCTATAGTCATGTTTTCAGAAGACCGCTCCCTTTCATGATCTAATACTGTGATAAAATATCGTTATTGGAATAAGAGGGAAAAAAAAACGTGATATAAATTTTATGCCATATTGCCCACCCCTATTACATACATTATATTAAAACTTGGATATAAGGGTTGTATTGATGTAAAGCAAATTAAAATGGTCCAAAAATGTCACTACAGCTGTAACTATGTACAGATGTGCTGTGGAGGACTGGTTCTATGGTCAGAAGGTTAACGGACAGTTATTCTGATGAGATGTATATACAGACCAAACCAGACCTTCAGACCAAAGAACAACACATCAGGGATTATTTAGTCCTCCTCTTCCACTGACACATGCACTAATCCAGTTTTGTAAAATGTTCTGACTGTAATGACTGAAGCTGCAGATGATGCAACGGTTAAAGGTCACAGTATGTGTCAGATTGACTGTCTGTTAAAGGTCTCTTTGTCCTTGGTGGTGTCGTCCTCTGGTCTGGTAACAGGGTCGTGGTCTTCCCGATCCAGACCAAAGGCCTCACAGACATAAATCACTATCTATTTTCCTCCTTGTCTGTTGGAGGCGACGCTGTGCTTGTACCGGTCGGTGTTTAGCCGTGATGCTACTGGTCTGGAGAAAACGCTGTCATTTTAACTAAACTCTGCTGCTCCCAGCCTTCGGCGATTTTCTTCTTGTGGAAAAACGACTGATCCTGAGAGACAGAAGGAAAGAAAGAAGGTCATAGAGAAAAGCATCGAGAGTTTAGAGGAGTTTGAGCAGGAAACACAGGCTCCAGAGGACGAGAATAGAAATCTGTGAAAACACTGGGTTCATGCCTGCATCGTGGATGGAATGGACTTTACACGCAAACTGAAATTCAGCATCAGTCACTGTATAAAACCTGATGAATCGACCTGAAGATCAAGAAAGAAAGCACAAAGAGAAGATGGAAATAAGAGACAAACCAACCACATATACAGTCCTTTTTCTTCAGTTATCTTTGTTTTGATATAATAACCTTTGAATTTACTCTGAACTTTGACGGACATCTACATGATCAGTGAATTAAATACAGGAAATACATGATTTACACTGAAAAATGCAGCATAATAATAATAATAATAATAATAATAGTAATAAATGGGGACAAATCCCTCAAGGAAGGTTAGAGTTCCAAAAAAGTTGGGATGTTGTGTAAAACGTAAATAAAAACGCATTGTGATGATTGACAATGATCTCTTAAACACATTAAATTCATGACAGAACAGAGAAAACATGTTTAAAATTGTCAGTTTTCTCAGTTTAAGGAAAAATGTGGATAAACAGTAAAAAAATGAGGAAAAATTAACCAAAAAAACCATAAAAAGTGGTATAAAATTGAAGAAATACTTCAAATAGACAAAATACTTGAAATATGAGGGAAAAAATTAAGAATAAAACTATAAATTTTGTATAAAAGTGAACAAATACATACTAGAAGAGTTTCATAACATCCAGAAGGATGCAGTTAAACCATCAAAGACCTATAGCATCTACTGATGTAACTGTTTAATACCTGTTGATCCAATAATCCTATCAATACATGTCAATAATTGGTGTACAGTATTCATCTTTTCATGGTCATCAGATGTGACCCATTTGGACGTTCAGGGGCTCCATAGTTACCGTGGAAACACTGTCATCTTCTACAACATTGATTCACCTGTAATACCCATGGAGTTGGACCAATGACATTGGATGGACACACTGGATTTATATATA
>JAPQRQ010000002.1:5889685-5900683 GCA_037367365.1 Apogon talboti
TATACATTATTATTTTTGGTTCTAGGTCAAAGGTTAAATGCTAAATGTGTCAGTGTGTATTTTGTCCTCACTTGGTAAATGACCAACTGTTGAATTCTGATCTAAAACAAATTGTGTAAAATAATCTGACCTTTAACAAAATGAAGTCCAAAGTTTGCATAATGTGCTCACCTGGATACTGGAGGGTTAAGGTCAGATAAGACGTGAAACTCTAATGTTCACCAGGTGTTGAAGCTCAACGTCAGCCTTCTTTAACATGTTTCAGCTCCAGATATAATAATAGTAGTCTCTGATTCCCCAGGTCTTGCCTCATCGTCTTGTGTTTCCTGTTTCAGAGCTGCTGCTGTTTCCTTTGCGGACACATCTTATTAACTGCCGGGGTTTTCCCGCCACCGCCCGGTCTGCAGGTGAGCTGACAGCTCTGGTGCATCTTCAGCTGAACGGCCTGAACTGAGGGTGACCTGCAGCCGCGGTGTGAAGCACAGCAGCCGGTAATGATGACGAGCAGAACCACGGAGATAACCACACTTCTAATTAAGGACAATGGCCCTCTGGAGATGGGCACTGATATCACACTGTACTCTGTAGTCAAGCATGTTCGCTATCAGCGCTGGAATTAACAGGGTCTGGAGGCAGGAATCTCCTTCAAAGTTCATACCATGGCGCTGAAACACAAAAAGCACGGTTCACTGTGGTGGCGTGTGTTCAGTACAATACGACCGTTTAATGTTTTAAGAGCTTTTCCACTTTGTAGAATTCTGATTTATGCATGTTTCTATTCACAGCAGTCAGTTCATCATCATATTTAAACCGTTACGGTTTGATGTAGTTTTTCATCCATTAACATCTGAGCTGTGGATAATGGACGTAAAAACCTGAGTCTGGTTTTCGTTTTAGTGTCTGAACCGAACCTCAGGTCTGGATCAGAATGATGCAGAACCATAACTGATCCAACACTATCATTCACTACATCTGTTTTCATTCGCCTCATTCATGTTTTTCATTGTCTGATTTCAACCATATCTTGCAGGTTTGTCGTCCAGCTCAAAGGTGGGGTTGTACTGGGGGGTCAGGTGGTCCCACGTGGTTCACGAGGCCCATTTGGAATCAGCCGATGACCATCAGAAGAAGAGAAACCACGCTCTGTCCAGACTCGGAACAGAAGCAGCAGATGAAATGACACGGAGGTGAATAGAAACATTAGCCTCTTTTCCACCAACATTTCCAGGAACTTTTGGTAAAAGAATTCCTGCTAATCTGTGTGGTTTGTGTTTCCATCTCAAACTTCTGTAAAATATGTTCAGATCAGCAGAGGTGGGTACTCGCAGCTCCATAAAGTAGAAGTCCTGCCATGTCTTTGTTCCACCCATTCAGTGAACCAGTCCATTTTGATCCAGGTCGATGGGATCATGAGTGGAACCACCTGTGTTCAGTGAACAGGCAGGACCTGGACTCTGTGGAGCTGGGATCATCCACCTCTGCACATCAGTCTGACCACGCATGTGAGGAAACTGCACTACACCTCCAGTCCAGTAGGCGGCGCTAAGAAGAAGCTTAAGGCCAAACAACCACAATGATGCCATAAACAGTTACCAACACAACATGCCAGGATGGAGGACGCTACAGTTCTGTTGGTCCTTGTGTTTTATTACATCACAAATTAAATCATGTGATCTGCAGACGCTACTGCATTAAACATGGAGGGAGAACGGAAGTGTGGAAGGCTGACAGTGTCTTCCACCAATCAGTGTTCTTCAGCACACAAGAATTACAGGAGTCCTGCCCCCTTCTAGTAACTTTAATCAGGAAAAGTTTGGGGTCGAGGGGAAGTTTTTTTCCGGGGTAATTTCAGTGGAAATGCACCGAGGTTTTTCAGGATCTAGAGTTAGAGTTCGTGAGGTGGAAAAGGGGCTGAGGTTTGAAGTTTTAGTTTGATGCTTTGCTTCTGACTCTGTCGTCCGTCTCTTCTGTGGTCCAGTTGTTCCTCACCTGTCCACCAGAGGTCTCCCCTTCCATCTCCTCCTCATCATCACTGATGGCTTCTCATCGTCCTGTGAGTAGAATGTCCATGAACCTTTAGCTCCACCTCTCATGAACCTTTGGTCGTTCATCGGACGACTCGAGGCTCCGTCACCTATTCAACAGTAAATCACATCTGTTTAGTATCAGCCTTAGGTTTTAGTCACATGATCACTGTCTCCCACCAATAGCTGCCTTTCTCCAGCTCCGAACAGGAACTGGTAAATGTCCTGAATGAAACCCCTGATGCAGACGTCAGTTTAATCCTGAACTTGTAACAGAAGGGAGTCAGTGCAGATGATGATGATGATGTTCCTCCTCTGTGGTTTAATCATTAGTAGTCGTAGCGCTCCCTACAGGTTAGACTTTTGATCATTTAAAGACTGTGTTACATCTTCAGTAGGTTGGACTTTTCTTTTCTGGCGTTCAATCCTCAGATGAAGACGACACAAACTTTGGATTTAATTGAGTAAATAAATCAATATAGTTTTGCAAAGATCAGGATTAAACTACAAAACAGAAAAAACAGGCGTAACTCTAGTTTTATGGTCAACTCTATCTGACCCAGGGAGTCGGCACCCTGAGTTTTTTATCCGGTTGTAGATGAGTCTGCTTTAGATGTTTAGAAGTTCAACCCAGTCAGATACATGACTAATAGCTTTTGATGTAAAATCGTTGTAGTTCCACGTCCATGTTCCACAATCAACATGTCTCAGTTGCTGTTTCATCTTATATATAATAGAGTATCGGCTGCATACATGTATATCTGACCTGTTACGCATCTATTTTCAGATGTCTGTAGAATTCCAACACAGTCACTGATGAATACTAGTTTTTTCCTGTGAAATTGTTGTAGTTTCATGACCATATTCAACATTCCACATGTACCAGTTGCTGTTTCCTTCCACTGATGGATTTAAAACCAACCCAACTAAACCAGTCTAATCCAGACCAAACCGGTACAATCCTGACCAAACCGGTCTAATCCAGACCAAACCAGTCTAATCCAGACCACAGGTGGTTTATAGATCTGATCCAATCACCTTCAGAACATCAACTACCTCCTGCTTTACTTTACCTGTCTACTACACAACAGGAAGTGACCTTATTTTCCTGGGACTTGTAGTTTTTGGGCGCAAACACTTCTCTTGTGTGTCAGTGTCACTTTTAGTGGATGAACATGGTTTTATTAAAGTTATGTTTGTTCATAAGTATCTGTCATGTACAGATTTGATGTCACTGTTGTAAATAGTTCATTTAGATGCACATGCAAAATGGACACAATGGACAGTTTATTGGAGTTAGTGTTTATAAAAATGAGCGGATCCCAAAAATTCCGTTATGTAGACACTCAAAATAAGTTTTCTGTGGTTTGACAGGATTGTGTGCATCTTTTTTACATTTCCAATTTTGAGAGATACAGCTATAACATTTATGTATTTAGGGTGGAAAAATCCTCTTGTTATGATTATTGCACTTTTTATCAATTTATTGAGGTAATAGATAGTTATTTACTGTACATATTATTACATTTTTGGAATGTAAGGGTTATATTGATGTATAGCAGATTAAAATGCTCTAGTGTCACTACAGCTGTATAAAGGTACAGATCTGCTGTGGACTGGTTCTATGACAGAAGGTTAATGTCCTTGTTGAGGTTCAGTCTTTGTAAACTCTTCCTGTCTGTGACCTCTGACCCCTCATCTCTAAAGGTGAATGTTGGTCATGCTTTGGTAAAAGTTGGGTAGTTGATACTTGTTTTTAATCTGTGTTTTCTTTACTTCAGAGCCTGAAACATCTTTATGCAGCATAAACCCTCCTCTGCGACTTTTAATTTCTCAGCATTTTTCACCAAGTTAATGTGGAAAGAGAGGAGGAGGCGTCGACATAATGATGCTGAGTGAAAGTTTACTGTTAACAAGTATTAACGAGTTGTAAAGGCAGCAGAATGTGGCGGTGGCGGCGGCGGCAGCAGCTGCTGACTCAGCCTCTGTTGTTCGAACACCCACCAGCCTGACGGCTGTTTGACAACCACCATAAAACACCTGTCTCACAAATTATGCTAATGATCAACTCATTTGCAGCAGCGAGTATGTTGGCGTCAGTAGTTCAGCTTATGGGGGATGAGGAGGGTGTGTGTTCAGAGGATGAGGTTGGAGAGGAGGTGATGGTTGGAAGAGCAGTGAACCATGGTGAATTCAGCGTCTGAATGTAACCACAGGGGGCCTTGGCCGGGGCCCTGCGGTACACCGCAGGGTTTAGTAATTACTGTTTCTCCCTGAACGTAAATGAGGAAACAAATCACTTCTCCATTAATGTAAAGCAGCTGCAGATGTAGGAGGAACAGAACAGAAGTGTGTAGGAGGCTTTTCCAGCAGCTACAGGATGAAGAGATAGCGTTTATGTCAAATAAACGATGCAAAACAGGAGGAATCAAAATGAAAAGGCTTTTTTCCTAAGAAGATGAGGTGAACCATCGCCGCTGACTCTGTTCCTAATCTTTATATTATATTTTGGGTATTTTGTGGAGTTTTGACATTAAATCTTCATAATCTCTGAGCCTACACTTCCTGTATCTGTCATTTCAAAGTAAAAGCCTCTGCAGAACCATGTCATGTGACCTCATGACTCGGTATTGTAAAATTGCAGCAGTGTTGACAACAATCCTCCAACATGTACCTAAAGGAAACCTAGGTTCATATTCAGTTTGTTAGCGGCTGTTTCCTCTGTTGAAGTGTTTTCTGACCGTAAATACATCCAGTGAGTCTGTCCAGATTTGAAATGTGATTCTTCTCAGCCGTAGCTGAAGGTACGAGTCATATGTTTGTGTATTTATTTGAGGGCGTCTGGTTCAATAACCAGTGATTATTTGATTTGTGAGGATTATGATGCCGCTTTATTTACTGTGGTTTTGTTGAACTGTTTACGATGATGAGATGTCGTGTATTTGTGAAATGTTTCTTAATTAGTATTTTTAACAGCATCAGATAAAATGAAATCTCATCTGGGTTTATTAGTGTTTATATTTCCTGCTTATAATTTTAATAATAGATTTTTTTATAGCCGTTATTCAGATACTCTTAAATTGTGACCATTCATTTATGCAAATCACATAAATACCAGAGAACCGTCCGTCGACTCGGGTATCGTTTCACCTTCATCAGAACCATGAGGTTTGTTCTATTAAACTCCTCTGACACATTGAACCCATAAATACAGGTTTTCTATTCATTATATGAGTGTTGTTGGCTATATTATGGGTTGTCTGAGTGAGCCTTTTCTTAAGTGATGTATCACCATTTTTTTTTTTTTTTACTTATGCTTAGTATTTTGCATTCTTAAGTGTAAATCATGTATTTTCCTATATTTAATTCATTGATCTTTAGGGATGGGAATTGATAAGAATTTAACAATTCCAATTCCATTATCGATTTTGCTTATCGATCCGATTCCTTATCGATTCTCTTATTGATTCTCATTGGGTGAGGGAATAAAAGAGTACAAACAGGTTTGTTTACATTAACTGTTTTACATTTTAATGTCTGCACAGAAAATATAACATATACAGTATGCATAAATAATAATAACATATGACGCCGGGCCGGTGGTGGCAATTAGGAATGTTAAGGAGGCACATGCCAGTGACAGAAGCGTCAAGGGGGGGGGCACCATAACACTGTACAAAGTGAAAGTGAAACTTAAGATGCTTTACTAATTCCTCTGTCTCCCGCTGTTGTGCACCTCATTTTCCTTTTCCCTATCTTCAGAAATTTTTATTCGAGGGGGCAGGACGTTTATTTTAGTCTGAACCTGGTTTTCAGACCAGAGTGAATCCCTTCAGTGAAGCTTTCCATCGGTTAAAGATGAGGTCTGAAAGGAGTCTGAGTGAAGAGTACAGATTGTAAACGCTGACACTGAAGCCTGATGAGGCGTCTCCACTCGTACTGTACGTCGACCTCCTGGTGTTTGGGACTAATTGGAGACGGGTTTGATTCACCCTCTGGGTTTGACTGGATCCTTATTTTTAGAACGTGCAGGATGTGACTCAGTGAAGCCGCCGAGTTATATCATCACTCATTCTCTCATTCTTTATTCACATCTCATTTCTTCATCTCCTGCATTTGTTTGTCTTTTCATTCTCCAGTTTTCGTTCCATTTCCTTCTCAAATATTCCGTCTGTCACCTTCGGTTTTGTTTCTTCTCCACAGTGACATATTTTTAGAAATAATCTCAGTCATGCAAAGTTTGTACAGATGCACAAATACAGTAGAGTCGAGGTGAAGATTCGAGACAAACACCTGTTAAAAATGTCTGTATTTAAGACTCAGTATTCTGGAAAATGTGGATGGAAAGTGAAGAAAACAAACATTAATGCATCGATGGATGTAAATGTTCAGATCAAACTGACCATAATACAATTGATGAGTGGATAATGGGGTTGTACACATTAAACTGTAGGTAAATACACAGATACAGATGTTTTAGTACATGGTACTTCATACATGTATGTTGCTTTAACCCTATAAAACCATTTGTATCATATGTGCTACACCAGGTTTTATCAAACCAACAAGATCAATACTTTTATTAAAAATCTGTTCTATGTGACCTGACACGTTTTCTGCCCCTGGTGGATTATTATCCCACTACAGCTAGTTTTTTGCCTTTTTCAATATGGCCGCTGTCGTTAAATCATCCACACACTTTTTGCAGGAAAGTCTTTGGTAATTTTCAAAAAGTTACATTAAGAAGAACATTTATGTTGTTATTCAATTTTTAAAATAAATACTTATACTAAATTTTATGTGTAGGGTTAATTGTATTAAATACCCTTTATTTGACATTTAGTGTCAAAGACCGGACCATTTACCAGCGGTGACGTCATGAACCTTCTTCAGGTTAGGTTCAGGTCAATGTGCATCTTTAAGTTGAATCCACACCAGTCTTCTATTGAAGCTACATAAATAAATTCAACCAGACCCTGCCACAATACTTACACTAAATAAAGTTGAATATGTTTTTAGAACAACAAACAGATTTCCATTAACAAAGATGAATATTTGAACAGTATGAGCCCGTTTTACATTCAACATATTCTCAGAACATTAGGAAATGTTGCACATTTGTCCTTCATTCCAGTAAAATACTGGTTCATTGTCCAGACCTACAGTCTTTGTCTAATGACTGATCAACATGACAGTGGATTTGTTCTTTGTACGTCCATAAAATTAGTTTGGGCTGAGACGCCAGAACATTAGTTCCACCTGATACATGTTCTGACTTGAAAAACATACAAACAAACCACCCATCCCATCTGAAATCTGAGAACTGGGAGTAATCCGATAACCGCAACAGTTGGATCTGATGTGTTTACAAGCACTTCAGAACTGAGGTCAAAGGAAAACCCTGGTTTCTCAGTGTACATACGTAATGATGGTGACTACGTCACTTTAGGGTTAGAGTTTCTATGTTTATTTTTTTGTTTGTTTTTTTTACACATGTGCAGATGTAAAATATAGTACACATGCATGAAGCCATTGGATTATCGGGGACCAGTCTAGTGGCCTTAATCTGGTTTTGTCATTAAACTGTAATAACAGGATACTGATCGTACATTTTAGCTCATGGCATCTTCATTGTCTTCATTAGCAAGTCATTCAAACATCTTCTCTGACTAAACTACTGGTTGGATTCATTTCTAATTTTATCTGTATCTTCTTTGGGACAATGTCTACAAAGTTTGTTCACAATTTTGAGAAATTTCGATTTTTGAATTTTTGATGAATTTCTGAAATATTCTAAATGTTCCTTTCCTTCTACTGGTCCATATGTTGATGGTTTATAACATGTAAATGGTTCCACATATCAATCTAGTTCCTATTGATCACTGATAGAAGTCATATATGGACTTGGATTGAATGAGTTGAGTTCTCCTCCAGTGAAAGTACCACCCACTTCTATTGGAGATTGAGCTGCATCCAGACCACAGGACTGGAACATAGAACAGAACCTGACAACCTCACACATTCAACTGGGGATTGATTCAATCGAACAGAATCTGACATACGGGGACATTGGAACTAGTTTTGTGTGGATGAAAATGGGATCGTTGTGAGTAGATGAAGTTTCTTCTGTAGTTTGATGGTTCTTGAAATCGTGGTCCAACACCTTTAGATACTTGATTTTTCCTTTAATTTGTCGCCACGTGCAGCTGAACTTGGTGAATCCTGGGCCTTTTTGGCACCTCCCCCTCATCATCTCCTTTTCCTCCTCCTCCTCCTCTTTCTCCTCCTCATATCTGAGCCCACCTGACCAGCCTCTGTCGGATCAGTCTCCTCTGATTTCTTCGTCTTTCTGCTTCCCTTCGTTCTTTCTGCTGGAGGTCTCCGGAGAGGGGGAGGAAAGTGGAGCAGGAGGAGGGAGGCGATAAATCATCCTGCACCTTCTGAGTTTGGGTTTTGTTGCTCTCCTCCATCGTGATGAATCTCCCTCCTCCGAGAAAAGAACGTATAAAAACGAGAAAATGAAAGTAATAAAATAAAAGAATGAAACAGAAGGCCGTTCCACTCTCTGTCTTCCTCTCTCTCTTTCATTTGCTAAATAAATAAATAAATAAATAAAATCGTGTGGTCCTGAGGCAGACGGCGTCGATCTGAGGGATGATGGGATGGAGGGAGAACACACACACGTTTTCTGTTCTTCCTGGAAGTTTATGAGGCGTGAAGAGTTTTCGGGGAAGCTGAAAATATTGCTGCAGTCGTTCATCACATACTTTCAAGGATCCTCCGGTCTCCCTTCTTCCATTTTCATCTCTACCCTTGCACTTTCTAAAACTTTATTTTCTTATCCTGTTATTAAATCTTTGTTCTTCACCTTCTGCTACAGGAACATTACGTCCATTAAGTAAATACTGAACACTTTACTCTGAGTGGAATATCTGCACAAGTCTCAGTGTGAAACCTCACAAGTCACATCTAACAATAGAAAATGTTCAGTAAATATTGCGCTATTGCATTTCACCGCTATATAAGAAACTGTGGTTATGATAACGAAATAAAAAATTCCTTTCAATTCCAACAGGTAGACTTGGTGAAACTGTTCAAATTCTTTGAAACTCATTAGCTGATCGACTAAAGACGTTACTGGTGTCAGTCAGTCTTTATCTAGATCAATTTATGTGAACAAAGGTGTTTCTATATTATTATTGATATTGTAACTCTGACCAGTAGGGGTCAGTCTGGAACCAGAACACACTCAGAACCAGAACCACCATGGAACCAACCCTATGGATCTACAGACTGGATCAGTGAGTGATTAAAGGTAATAAATAAAATAAATAAGAAATAACTAAAATTCATAGTTTCATCTGTTTTGTGGAATCATCAAATTTAACAAAAAATAAACTCATAGATGCTTATTTTAACAGTGGATAAGATAACACTGGGTCAGATAATGTTGACGTATGGCAGCTGATAGTTTACATTATAGCTCTATTAGCTTATCCCTGTTAGCTCTGTTTTTTGACTAAAACAGCCACAGTAAAACCACTAATTCCCTCTGTTTTCTGTTGGTTTGTGTTGTCAATAGCTGAACTAAAGATCTGTTTGAATCCAACAAACAAAGTCAGAACTGTCACAGTTTAGTCTGTACTGTGCATCAACAAATGGCAACTTAGCAAAGATAAGAACATCCCATAATAACTGTATACCTTCATAAGCCTCAGAATCCAAGTGACGTGTGTAGAATAAACTCTGACATTTGCATCCAACTCCATTGTGTCCATTTCCAGCTGAGTCCAGTGGACAAAACAACCACTGGAGTTGGACCACTTCTGTTCTAGGACTCTGACAGTTCTTTATGGTTCTCATTCTCAGTGTGACTCACTACTCCCTCTAGTGGCCCCATAAATCCCCCGGCCCATCACTGGAATTCCCTTCATATCTGTACAATCAGCAGAACTTCACAGATATTTATTCTAAACATTAATGATAATTTCAGGTCATGTTTGTAATATTTGAGAGTATAAATACTACATATTGACTCTTTTAATACTTCAGTGGAATCTGAAGAGATGTACAGATTCCTAATGCTGTGATACTGTTCCAAATGAGGAAACTGAAGTAAAACATTTGTAATAAATCAGTGATTAACAGTTAAAGCTGGTCATTATCCAGAGCAGATTCTCTAATGATGATCAGTGAAGTCGAGGCTCCGTCATGAGTCCTGATTACAAGCTTCCTGATGCCATCGAATAGGCCACGCTCACTAACAGGATAATGGGGATAATAGCAGGCTCCAGGCATCAGGCTTTAATGGCAGACTAATGGCAGACTGTGGGAACCAAATGCCACCTCAGGTGTAAATATGTCACAGAGCGCCGACGTGTCCCAGCTCAAATATCAAACCACTGCCAGATGATGTTAGCCAAGGATCTGACATTTACAAGGCATCTCTGCAGGGAAAACCTAAAGAGGAACTGAGGTTCATAGTGTTAATCCAATCATAAAAAGGAGGATTAAAGACTAAAATATACTTGAAGTGATAATTAGTACTTGTAATTGTCACTGGGTTCAGATTAGAGTCGCTGCAGCTGAGACATTTCACCACCAGCGAACATGAAGAGTTGATCCTCCGCTGTCTGAGTTAGTTCAACTGTATATGATCAGTGGACGGACCAACCAAGACTCCCTTTGGTTCATCAACTCTTACTTTGAAGGTTGTCACCATGTTGGCTTTTTGTAGCTGGAAGTGACCAAATTTGGACTATCAGGAGTGTGAGGGGTTGATCACCTGGTTTAAGGACCATCTTAAGGCTAAAAGAGTCTTTTCTGTTCACATCTGAAGCTCTGGAACATTTTACCTGAACAAATCCCATGTGCACAGTCCATGGAACACTTTAAGTCTCCTTTAACCCTACGTTAGTCACCTGGGGTGTTTCGACACCCCAACTTTTTTAAATTGCTCATAATTTCCAAATTA
>JAPQRQ010000002.1:5903523-5919841 GCA_037367365.1 Apogon talboti
GGAGTAACAGGATTAAACAGAAGAGTAACAGGATGAAACACAAAAGTAACAGGATTAAACAGAAGAGTAACAGGATGAAACAGAAGAGTAACAGGATTAAACAGAAGAGTAACAGGATTAAACAGAGGAGTAACAGGATTAAACAGAACAGTAACAGGATTAAACCGAGGAGTAACAGGATTAAACAGAAGAGTAACAGGATGAAACAGAAAAGTAACAGGATTAAAAAGAAGAGTAACAGGATTAAACAGAAGAGTAACAGGATTAAATAGAAGAGTAACAGGATTAAACAGAAGAGTAACAGGATTAAATAGAAGAGTAACAGGATTAAACAGAAGAGTAACAGGATTAAACAGAGGAGTAACAGGATGAAACAGAAGAGTAACAGGGCTAAGCACAGGTGTGTATAATAGGATGTAGCAGGATTAAACTGGGTCTATAAAGGACTAAACAAAGATGTAATGGCTAGTGATATAAACAGGGGTGTGACAGGATTAAATGGGCATCTAACAGGACTTAATGGATATTAATGGAACTAAATACAGGTGCAACAGGACTGAACATACCTGTGTAACAGGACTGAATATACCTGCATAACAGGACTGAACATACCTGTGTAACAGGACTGAACATATCTGTGTAACAGGACTGAACATACCTGCGTAACAGGACTGAACTTATCTATGTAACAGGACTCAACATACCTGTGTAAAACGACTGACCATATCTGTTTAACAGGACTGACTATACCTGTGTAACAGGACTGACTATACATGTGTAAGAGGACCGAAAATACCTGTGTAACAGGACTGAAAATACCTGTGTAACAGGACTGAAAATACCTGTGTAACAGGACTGAATATATCTGTGTAACAGGACTGACCAGAGTTAAATGGGACTAAACAGTGGAGTAACAGGATTAAACAGAGGAGTAACAGGACTGAGACAGATGTGTCTTGTCCAGATGTGAACCTCCTTGGACGTTGATGACATAATTCCAGTTTTTGCTGTTGAGTTTCTCTATCAGCTTTGACATGTGACCCTTAATGTGGAAACATCACGTCCGCAGTGTTTCCATGTGAACAGGATTCAGCCTCACTTCAGCGGTGATTCAGCGTTTTGCGTAACGTGGCCTCAGGTCATCGCTGTGTTGGTTCTGTGATGAAGGATGTTCACCCAGAGGACGGAGCTGGAGAAACTGTTCATAAACAGAAATGTTTAACCCACGGTACACCTGGTCTTCAACATCTGAACTTCTGATGGAAGTCAGTCAGTGGTTTAATGAACACAGTCCACTCTGTCTGAGCTCATACCAAGGATGGAAAAGCCTTAAATCAGGGGTTTTCTACAGACACCCTGATGGTTCTGGCTCAGTCCATCAAATCAGTCCACAACCAACAAACACCAGTTGAATGCCAGATAAAAACCAGTTGAATACCAGATCAAAACCCGTTCAAAATCAGTTGAATATCAGATCAAAACCACTTCAAAACCAGATCAAAGCCACTTCAAAACCAGTGTCTGTTTTCTGTGTCCAAACTGGTTTACTTTTCATGTAGATAGTAAATTGGTCCAAATTCATTGTTTTCAGTGTAAAATATAAGACAATTGAACCAGAAGAACTGAAAGAATATTTTCACATCTGGCACATTAAAGAAAACAAAACTTTAATGTGAGAATTAAATTCAATATAAGACAAAGGTTGTCAGTTTAGTATCTGAAGATAAAACTGAGTGGAAAAAGTGTCTTAATAAAACCTGAATAAATCTGTGTTGTTCCAGATACAGATCTGTATAAACATGGCCTTGGTTCAGGACCAGTGACATGTTTAAGGCTTTTATTGTGAAAGGTCATTAAGGAAGTGTTGATGAGCTGCTCGTCCTTATTGTCTCCTATTGTTTACATTAAAGCACACTCGTGTTTCATTAATGACCTGATTAATGGCGTGGGGTCGGATTCTCCGTGTTGGTCTTGGCGTCTTCATTTCCACAGCGGCGCTGAAGGAGTCATCTGGGGTAACGCCACCTCGTTTCATTGGTTCCTACTGGCTCCATTTTAATAATTGAATCCATCAGCAGTAGAGGACACTGAAGGACACTGTCCATCCCGTCGTCCTGGAAACCCCGCCTCAATGGCTTCATTAGTGGGCGTGACCCTTGTGGCTCTCCGCAGATCAGCCCAATGCAGGTGGCACCAGGTCAGGATTTTTCTGCAACTGCTGTAAAACACCGCCAATCAATCTCCATAAAGCGGACACGGCAGTAGCAGCCCGGCCAATCAGCATCTGGTCCAGACCAGAGCATTAACAGCCCAGCAGGTGTCTGTGTGGACCCAGAACCATGTGGTGGACCCGGGTCCTTCAGGTTCTGATGAACGTCTGACACTGTCCACGTTCACAGATGAAGAGCAATGACACCAGGAAAAACATGTATAACGCTTTTTATCCAATCAGCTTCAGCTTCACTGCTTACCAACATCGGATTGGACGGTCGCTGTGGGAGGGGCTTAGAGTCGGTTATGTAAAAGATGGAAATGATATAAAGATGTAAAAAGATGCAACAAAAGATGAAACAGATGTAAGAAAAAATTAAACAAGATGACAAAAAGGTGAAAATTAAACCACATAACTTGAAAGTAACAACAGAAATAATCTAAATGTAAAATAATCTAAAATATGACAGTTTTTAAAAAATAAAATCATGTTTGTTCTCATTCGTGGTACTTAGTGTGTATTTACAGTGTACTCAGTGTGTATTTACAGTGTACTCAGTATGTATTTAGAGTGTACTCAGTGTGTATTTACAGTGTTCCTAGTTTGTATTTACAGTGTTCCTAGTGTGTACTTACAGTGTACTTAGTGTACATTTACAGTGTACTCAGTGTGTATTTACAGTGTAGTCAGTATGTATTTAGTGTATTAGTGTGTATTTATAGTGTACTCAGTGTGTATTTAGAGTGTACCCAGTGTGTATTTACAGTGTACTCTGTGTGTATTTAGTGTGTACCCAGTGTGTATTTTGTGTACTATTTAAAGTGTCCAGTGTGTATTTAGAGTGTGCCCAGTGTGTATTTACAGTGTACCCAGTGTGTATTTAGAGTGTACTTAATGTGTATTTAGAGTGTACCCAGTGTGTATTGAGTGTGCTATTTAAAGTGTCCAGTGTGTATTTAGTGTGTACCCAGTGTGTGTTTAGTGTGTACACAGTATGTATTTAGTGTGTACCCAGTGTGTACTGAGTGTACTATTCAAAGTGTCCAGTGTGTATTTAGTGTGTACCCAGTGTGTATTTAGTGTACTATTTAAAGTGTCCAGTGTGCATTTAGTGTGCACCCAGTGTGTATGTAGTGTACAATTTAAAGTGTCCAGTGTGTATTTAGTGTGCACTCAGTGTGTATTTTGTGTGTATCCAGTGTGTATTTAGTGTACTATTTAAAGTGTCCAGTGTGTACCCAGTGTGTATTGAGTGTACAATTTAAAGTGTCCAGTGTGTATTTAGTGTGTACCCAGTGTGCATTTAGTGTACAATTTAAAGTGTCCAGTGTGTATTTAGTGTGTACCCAGTGTGTATTTAGTGTGTACCCAGTGTGTATTTAGTGTGTCCAGTGTGTATTTAGTTTGTACCCAGTGTGTATTGAGTCTACTATTTAAAAGTGTCCAGTGTGTATTTAGCGTGTACCTAGTGTGTATTTAGTGTGAGCCGTGAGTTGACGTTGTGCGACTGTGTGTGTATTCAGTGTGTTAGTGTGTACCTGTGTTCAGTATGTGTGTTAGTGTGTGTTGTTGTGAGTTAGTGTGTGTCTGTGTTGTGCGACTGAATGGACTCTTCCTCTGAGCCTCCAGGCGACTGTTGACTGGAGAAAAATATTGGACACTGGGAAAACGCTGACATTTCAGTGTGTCTACAGCAGATGCACAACAACACACACATATAACACACACACACACATACATATGAACACACATACAGCAGACGCACAACAACAACACACACATACAACACACACACACATACAGGAGACGCACAATAGCACACACATACAACACACACGTACATGCATATGAACACACACATACAGCAGATGCACAACAACACACACATACATACATATGAAAACACATACAGCAGACACACAACAACACACACATACAGGAGACGCACAACAACACACACATACAACACTCACATACAGCAGACTCACAACAGCACCCACATTCAACACACACACACACACATAGAGCAGATGCACAACAGCACACACATACAACACACACACACACACACACACACACATACAACACACACACATACAACACTCACATACAGCAGACTCACAACAGCACGCACATTCAACACACACACATACAGCAGATGCACAACAGCACACACATACAACAGACTCACAACTGCACACACATACAACACACACATACATATGAACACACACAGCGGACGCACAACAGCACACATACAACACACACATATGAACACACATGCAGCAGACACACAACACACACATGTATATGAACACAGACTAGCACAGACATACAACACACAAACATTGAACATACACACCTCTTCCTCTGCTGTTGATCCTGATTCTACTTCTGAACTCCAGAAACACTGATGTGTAAAAACATAAATGAATGGAATGTTAAATGTAAAAGACATGAGACCAAATGTAGAAGCAGACTTCAGATTTTAATTGTCTGATATGGTGGTTTGTCGTCTGATATGGTGTTTTCATTAAATCGTGGACATTTTTGTCCTGATTTCCTCTGGTAAATGTTTCATTCGTGTTTGGTTCAATATTTGATTGTTTTGTCTAATTTCTGATCTGATGTCGAAGTACAGTCTCTAATTGACGTATTTTACGCGGCGTGAACATACAGGCAGAAAACTTCTACTGCAGCAAGATAACAGGCCAATTAACAGTGGCGTGTTGATGATATGACGTAGTTTCATGGGGCAGATTTTTACCTGTTCTGTTCAGATGAAGGTAAATACGTCTGTGATTTATGTGGACACACTGATGGTCTGATATAAAGGGACCAGGACTTCAGACACTTAGAATCACCGTTTACTGCAGTAAAACACACTGATCCTGGAAACTAATCAGTGTATTGGAGTTCATTAATGAATCCAGCTTCTTCTGGACATGAAGTGGAGCCTCATTAAAGTAAAAATGTACACAGTTTTGTAGTTTATTCTTAAAACTGGCACACATTTTGACCCTAAATTTGGAAAAGACAGACAGATAATGATGATACCTGGATTTATTGACTGTCCAAAGGGATCCTAAAGCCCTGAACTCAAACCCAAATACTCCCATCAAAGACCTGACTTTTGTACTCAGTGAAGTGAAAGCACATTTTTATAGAAGTCAAGAATCCAAAGATAAACGGTTTGTTCGATGTAAAACACTGACCCTGAAAATATGAGATAAAGACGGAGGATTGACCGAGGATGTAGAAACCGAGCCACGTCTGCAGAGACGAGCAAACAGCGGATCATGAGGTTCAGCGCAGACGGATCCACGTTGATTCCAGAGTAAAGAGCCTGGAGCCCAGCCTCCACTTCAACGCCACCGTCCTATTAATGAGGATCACAAAACAGCAGCACCATGTGTGAATTACCTCCACCAGGTGGCGCTGTGACAAGAGTTACACATGTTAACGCCACCGTGTCAGGTGGGCGGTGGCGGCTCAATGTCAATGACAGGGATGTGTTTCCACGGCGATCACCTTTAACTACACCATGAGCGACATTAAAACACAGTCAACTTTCAGAGATGAGTCACATGTTGCATTCTGGTCAGAGGTCACAGCCAGCATGCTGAATGCAGTGAAATGACCCATTGAGGGCGGGGTTGTGAGAAGGGGGTGGGCAAATAATCATGTCAAGGCTTAAAAGAACAAAAATATAGAAATAAAATAAAACAGATATCATGTAGTTTTGTCGTCTGATATCATGTGGTTTTGTCGTCCGATATCATGTAGTTTCGTTGTCCGATATCATGTGGTTTTGTTGTTCGATATCATGTAGTTTTGTCGTCAGATATTATGTAGTTTTGTCGTCTGATATCATGTGGTTTTGTCGTCTGATATCATGTGGTTTTGTCGTCCGATATCATGTGGTTTTGTTGTCCGATATCATGTAGTTTTGTCGTCTGATATCATGTAGTTTTGTCGTCCGATATCATGTGGTTTTGTCGTCAGATATCATGTAGTTTTGTCGTCTGATATCATGTGGTTTTGTCGTCTAATATCATGTAGTTTTGTCGTCAGATATCATGTAGTTTTGTCGTCCGATATCATGTGGTTTTGTCATCTGATATCATGTAGTTTTGTCACATGATGAATTAAGATTCAATGAAATTAACCGGAAATAAAATGGAATCAGAAGTTCAGTTCAATGAAATCTGTGACTTTAATGTGAATATATACAGACGTGTCCATAAGTATTTGGACAGACACAGGGACTCTTTGAAATGGGTCTAATTCCTAAATGGTTAATTTAATATTTGATTTAAACCCGTTGAATTAAATGTTAAACTTCAGTCACATCTGATTGGTTCATTTCAGTCAACATCACACACTGTGTCACTGTCCAAATACTTATGGACATGAGTGGAGGTGTGAATCAACACTTCCCATGTTGACAACTGTTGTGTTTGTCTCTTGTTCGAGCCCCCTAGTGGCTGAAGGCTGACGCTCAAACCTGTGGACGGTTCAGGAGAATCTGTTTTCACAGTGATGCCATCATCATGACGACATGTTTGTGTCATTGCGGTCCGCCGGTGACGCTTTCCCAGCAAAGTAACGTGTCTGTCACCGCTGGGCTCCTCTGGCTGCCAAACCCGACAGAAACGAAGCATTGGGATAATAAAGGAGGCGTTTTGTTGGCTGGAGCTGTTGAATAACCACTGATCCTGAGGTTTAAATATATTGAGTGGCGGTGATAAGCGCGGCGGTGGATGGAAATGCCTCTCATTTGCATTAGTGGGACCATTATTTAGAGCAGAGTGTGTGTTCGGTATCTGCTCTGGGACAGACGTTTAAATGCATCCTCCTGGTGCCAGCAGACGTCAAAACACAAAGCGCCGCCGACTCGTGTTCCCATTGATACCACACTGTGTGTCGCTGTGTGTTTGTGTTTGTGCGTCTGTGAGTCCAGACGTCTCTAAATATAATTTCACACAGTTGCCAAGTTGCCGGCGCCGCTGCCATTCACAAAAGGAACTCTGGGATTTTTACGAGTGGAGAGAAATGCACCGTGTACGTCACCTCCTCATCCTCCTCTTCATCATCTTCTTCATCAGGGCGTCGTGACCCTGGGCTGCAGGCCGACGCCCAAACACCCAACAACCATCATTCAGGTGCACACGCTGCCTTCAGGTGCCGTCGGGAAGATGAGCCTTTCTACATGTGAATTTGAAATTACAAGTGTGTTGTGTTCAAGTGCTTTTGTTGTATAAAAATGAAAAATGGCTGACACAATTTATGGTGACCTGCTGCTGAGGTAAAACAGTTTGTACGTGTTAATTCATCTGATACAACAGTTTTTATCTCAACAGCTGATAGACCATGAGGTATCCAGCGCCGTCCTGGCCTTGGCCCTGAGCATCCAAGCTTCAGTCTTATAAGAGAATCAAACACAGAAAGTCTTTACCCAGCCATGTTTCAGATGATAGATGGTGATCTGTGTGAAGGTTCTGACGTCTATTGAAGTCATCTTCTGCTCATCCAATGAGACGTCAGATTTCTTTTTCACTGCGAACCAAGGTGGTTGAACCTTCCAACTTGTTTGTTTTTTCATTTGCTGCATCGCGGCTCTAACATTGTTTTGGAGATGACGAGGCACTTGGTTTTCTTGATGTTGATCTTTAGGTCAGACTTACCACCAGCGGTCTGAACCAGGTCTTGGAACACCTGCAGTCCTTCTTCAGAATCGGTCATAAAGACTGTGTTGGCCGAAGACTTCATCACGCTCTCGTATGATGAAGATTTTTTCAATCATTTAAAGGTAATAACTTCTAGTTTCCGAATATTTCCTTTTTTTAATTTGTGGATAAAATACAACCTGAACTATATCAGGTTAAATTTAGCTGAAACAGTGTTTTTACCCAGTTTTGAACATAAATGTAATAAATGATGGAATATACCAGTCATGTACCAGGTCATGTGGCCAATCATGTGACCAGTCATGTGGCCAGTCATGTGACCTCATGACACCAAAACGGCAGACGTCCCATTGGCTTCCATCACTATCCAGGTGATTCTTTCACTAATTAAGTTTTATTGTCAGGAATACTGTAAAATAAATAAACTTAGAGAGACTCAACTGTATAATAAGGTATAACACAAATATATGGACAAATGTTTTATTGTAGAAACTTTAACATATTTAATACAAAATGGAGACTGGATCAATGGTTAACAGCTTCTGTATAACCTCAAAAACCAAAGAACCGCAGTAGAACCACACCATAACCTACATATACGTCACTGAACCTGATGTGAATCAAACTATAAATGATTTTTCTGTTTCCTCTGTTGCTGACGTGATCTGAAGGACTGAGATCGATCATATCGGCTTTATGTTTGAGGCTTTTATTGTGAAAGGGAATAAGGGAAGTGATGGATCTGCAATGCGTTTTAATCAGGAGACGCCGGGTGGCAGAAAACACACACTGTACATTGAATTATTGTGTTACAACACAATGCAGGTGTAGTTATATTTTCGCTACGATGCAGTCGGAGACAAACAACAACATAACCACCAACAAACGCCACAGACCACACTCAGCTGTCCAAACCCACGGTGGCGGTTGGTGGGTTGGATGACGGCGGCGGTGTTGGCGGCGTCGATGCGAGGCCTCCCTCCTCTATGGCGAGCTGAGATGCTGCAGCAGTCGGAGGCTGACGGGCTGTGATTTAAGGCTCTCTGCTGCACTCAGCTGCCTGCACAGGATTTTCTAATTAGAGTTGGCGACTTGGCTTCAGCTTCGCCTCGCAATAAATCACCGAGCCTCTCAGGTGCATTCCCTCCAGCCCTGCTCAGTGGCATTTCACTATCAGCACACTGATTGAGTTCCCCTGATATTTTTGTCCAGGAGAAAGAGGAGGAATGGAAATGCTGTGTGAGGAGGCTGAGCATCTCCGACACCAGGAGCCAAATGGGCTCGGTTTGAAGACACAACACGCTGGAAATGGGCGTAAAATGTGCAGGACGTGTCATGAATCCGCTCCGCCGATAAACCGCCATCTCCATCTCCAAAACGTCCGTCAGTGCCAACCACGCTGAGAGGAAAACAAAGTGAGCAAAGTGGCAGCTTTATGCACGCTTGTTTATTCTGCTGGAGTCAGGCTTCTGCAAATTTAATTCCCTTAACACCTTATTACAAAGATTCAGAGGCCAATGTTTACCCCAATAGTCTCCATCTTTTCTGTTTCCCTCCGAGCCACCAAATTAAAGTTTGGTCATGCATTGTAGAGCCAAATCAATTTCTTAAACAGAACTTCTCCTCCTCATTCAGGAGCTCAAATTAAGAGATGGAGAATGTGGAGAGGACGGACCCAGGACAACGGCTTTATGTGGGCTTTTCTGGAGGAACCTGAAGGATTACATGTGGGTTTAGTGGCTGATATTTATGGACGTTAAAGTGTGAAATACACACACGATTTCCTCATCCATCCACCTTAGTAAGGACCGTCCACCTTAACAAGTCATCATGCTGCTATGTTACAGTCACTGTTGTCCTTTATTTCCACTGATAAACTGTAGCTGCTGCTGTATATTAAGATAAGATTAGACTTTATTTATTCCACCGTGGTTAAATTTCATAGTTAACAACAACAAACAAGTGCAGAGAAAAAGACAGATAGAAAAACACAAATGAGTGAAAAATGAAAATATAAACAGAAAAATAAGACATTTCATATTTATTTAAATATTTATATAAATATAGAATTCAAGTTAAATGTTGTTTATGTATTTACAATGTGGTTGCACATGCATATGGTGTGATATGGGGGTGGGGGGTTAGAAAGAAATTATTGTGCTATATTGTACATATTCAGAATATTTTTTAATTTATTTGAGTTGTTTTTATGGTCGTGTTTATTCTATTCTATTTTGCTGTTCTCTATTTTTTTATCCTATTTATTCCTAATGCACATACTGTGTTTTGTTCATCATGTTTAATGATTGAATGACAATAAGTGTGAATCTCAGTCTAATCTCATCACTGCATCTTAAGGTGGACTGAGTTTTTCTATACTCAACGCTGTGACTTCAAGACACATCCGCATATCTTAAGGTTTGTTCATTGGTTCATATTTGATCTAAAGCTGCATAAAATATGGCGCCTTCAAATGAAAACAATCTACAGCAGCATTTTATCACCATGGTAACCATAACTAAAGTGATGGGAATCTCCACAGTAACCAGACGCCTCCATAAACAGAAGTTCACTAACACCCGTTGAACTTATGCACTGTCCTTGTGTCGTAGATTAAGAGAGCTGGATGAAATGGAGAATAAATGGAAGATCATCTCTATCGGTGTCATTCAGTTGTAGCAGCAGGAGGTAAAAGGAGACGTACTTCAGATGTTTGGAGATGGAATGGATTGGTTTTTACTACAGTTGATTTCAACAGAGAATCCTTTGGAGATATTAGATCAGAAATACGGAAATCTACAAACCGAACCTCTGGATATTAGACATGGTGTCTATGCCCAGACTGACTGCTCATCTAAATCTGAAGGCTGATACATTCGTTAATTACTGCTGTTTGTGACCATGATTATAGATCTACAACTCTGTGTCCAACACTAGAATCATTCATGGTTTTATTGTATTATTGTCTTAAAAATACTGTGTGTTTCAGTCTGATGCTAAACATTTGATATTTTCACGTTCTTCGAGGTTGGAATTGGAAAACTCATGTCAGCGTTGGTCTGCAGTACCATCTGTGTTGCCATGGTAATGCTGCCACGCTTGTACCAGTATCTGCATTCCATACGTCCATGTAACCCGAAGAACATCAGCTAAAAACTCAACAAAAGCAACTGTCAGATAACAGAACACAATCAATCAAACACACACTTAAAACTTCTAATGTGTAAACCAGTCTGAGACCAGTGTATGTCAGGAATAACTGAATAAAACAGACCAATGAGACAAACTCTGCAGCGCTAAGGTAACAGTGCTAAGCTAACACTAAGCAGATCCAACAGGACTACTGATAAAACTCACTGAACGAGACAAAGAAGAACAAAAATAAAGGAGCATTATGAAGAGACGAATGTTGTCTTACGTTTGCTATTTTCTGATCAGAACCTGGTCTTATATGAATGAAGCTTCTGCTATCGATGCTAATCCACTGGTTTGAGTTACATTGAAATGATTCAGACTCAAACTAATACACATATAATCAGCTGAATCCAAACTGAACATCGCAGACTCACAGGACACTTTGTCTGTGGTTGGTAGAATCAATCAATCAAATTGTATTCATATCATGTCAATTATAACAAAAGTTATAACATGACACTTTCCATTTAAACCAGACTCTTAAACCAATATACAGACACGAACAGAATCCTCCAGGAGTAAACACTTCAGAAGAGTTCAGCTTTTCCAAGAAATAAAAGACCAGGTGTGTTTATGGTTGTATTTTGACGTTTCACCACAGAACATTTTCATGGAAAACAGAAGCTTTTCCAGATGCAGATTCCTGTAACTGAACGGTGGTTGTTGGTGGTGTTGGCGTTCTGCAGAGGTCTGAGGTTAAAGCGCCGTCCAGACGATCACCTCCCGCCTCCTGGATCTAAAACCACCAGGCTCAACCCTGTGATCAGTGCGGTGCTTCTCCATCTCCAGTCCGTGGGTTTATTACCGACTGTAAACGGCTGCTGCAGCAGCGGTGGTGTTACAGCTGCACTGCAGACGGAGCCGACCTGCAGAATGACCACAGAGTCTCCCCTCGCCACCACCGCCGTCCCTGCCAAATTTAAGCTCAACTGAAAAACGAGCGCTTTCAGAGGTAATTTACTCAGGCTGATGATGACACGATTGCAATGCACTTACATTGTAAAGATAAGCAAAGTGTGGCGGGAAGGAGAGCGACGGAGCTTTTATCAACCGTCATTCCTTTTCCACAGCAGAGACGACTCTGCTGACGACCATGACTCCTGGAACCACGTGAACGTTAAATGGGTGTGTAGCGTCCGTTAAACAGACTCAGGACCAGATCAGCCCTGACGCCCCATCATGGACGATTCGACTGCAGGTTTAATGCCACTTAAACCTCAGAGTAATAACAGTTAAACCTGCAGGAGTCGACCTTCGTACACGTCTACGAACATCAACAAATGTTACAAGAGTCTCAGGGTTTTAGTGAATGAACTCAAACATCAGTGACAGACACTTATGAACACACATAACTTTAATAAAACCATGTTCATCCACTAAAATTGACGCTGACACACAAGAGAAGTGTTGACGGCCAAAAACTACAAGTCCCAGGAAAATGAGGTCACTTCCTGTTGTGTAGTAGACAGGTGAACGAAAACCAGGGGATAGTTGGTGTTCTGAAGGTGATTTGGTCAGATCTCTACACCACCTGTGGTCTGGATTGGACTGGTTTGGTGTGGATTAGACTGGTTCGGTGTGGATTAGACTTGTTTGGTCTGGATTAGACTGGTTTGGTCTGAATTAGACTGGCTTGGTGTGGATTGGACTGGTTTGGTCTGGATTGGACTGGTTTGGTTTGGTTGGTTGGTTGGTTTAAACCCATGGGTGGATTTAAACAGTGACTGGGACATGTTAAATGTTGAAGTACTTTGGTTTTCCATCAGTGAACTCATAGTCATGTGTGTGACCGGGTTGGATTCATCGATGTATAAAAACATACGATACTCAGAGTTAATACTTGATTCTTTTCGCTGTTACTCTTGTGCTTTGTAATGTTTCCATGTGTCTGTTGTTTTTGTGTGAGGTCAGAGCGTTGGCGTGGGAGGACAGGGTCCTGGATGTCAAACCAGAGGAGGATGGAGACCAGTGGAGCTTCATGGGTCGACGCTGCCTGCAACTCTTCAAATAAGTGAGGGATTTTTCATACACATCATCTTTAATCGTTCCCCCGTCCTCTAAAAGCTTTGCAAATAGTTTAAAAGCATCAGTGGACTGAGATGGAGATGCAGAGGAGTCAACGGGACACTCAGTTGGAATTTATGGAGGCCTGGTCCTCGTCCACTGCATTAAACCTTATCTCTACATTCAGTTTGTTTTTCATTTGGTCTGTTGCAGCATACGGCATGAACTTCAGTAAGGACTTTCCTTTTTAGTTATATTTTTTTAATTCCAGTGTCTTTTACTCGTACTTGTGTTTTTTACTCCCATGATGCATTTTGCATCCTCTGGCTACCTTCATGGAAAAAATGTACAAAACTGATATAAAATCATCAGACATCAATATTTTTTTTTTGCTTTTTTTTCCACAAATTTCTTAAATAACTTCAGCTCTGCTCAAAACTACCAAACATTCAACAATTTTCAGGATTTTAACTCTTTAAATGACAGTTTAATTAATTGAGTTATGAATTTTTCATTTATTTTTTTTTACAAAAAACCCCCACTAAGAATTCAATATTTTCCATATAATAAATATTTGGGGGATTTGACATTGGTTGTGATTAGAGTCTTGGATATGTCAAAGATGATCAACTAAACTGATCATTAGTATTTGCTCTGTAGTGTCAGATACTCCCTCTGATCATAAATGTCCCATTGACTTCCATTCAAACCACATTTTTAATTTCACTGTCATTACTCGATATAACCACACATCTAATGTCAACATTTTATTTGGAAGAAAACTGGTGATATTTTGTATTTTGGGTTGAAGTTGCGTAAGAAATTTATGAAAAAAAGAAAAAAAAAGTATTGATGTATGATGATTTTATAGCAGGTTTTTTTAGTGCGTACATTTTTTCTGTAGAGGGGGGGACATTTGAGGAGGACATAAGGGTCAATGAACACAGCCATAATGAGGAAATAACTTCCTGTGACAGTAAAGGTCACGTCTCCATAATGTTTCTCCTCCTGTAACTCAAAGCTCCGCCTTCAAACACCACAATGCCATTTTATCACTAAGACCAGGACGGGCCGTAAGTCAGCCGTTAACCGGGTTAAACTGACACCAGTCAGTGTCAGGTTTATTTCACACACCGACCTTTGACCTCACTGCTGCTGTCATTATTAAAAACCTGCACAAGAAAATATTCACACTATGATTTAACTTCATGGAACTTTTTATGTGATTGAAATAATGTGACTTTATCTAAAACCACCTCCAAACAAACCAGAAAAACCAGATGAACATTAAAAAAGGACTAAAGATGAAATTAAAGGGAATCAAACAGAAAATGTCATTACAATCAACACATTCACACTGAAAACTTAAAATATAAATTTCAACAGGAGTTTTTGACATTTTTGTCGAATCAACAACTCAATCATCAAGTTTCATCACATGTTCGTGCTGGTTCTTTATCTTCATGAAACAGATCCAGATCGATGTGGTTTTTCATCCAATAGTTAAAACCTGATTCTGGTTTTTGGTTCAGTCTGGTCTGGATGAGATCAACTGAACCCTAAACAGATAAAATCAGCTGAAGTTCTACAAAACACCCTCCTGTTGTTAGTGTCACAAGAAAAGTCTGTAAATAAGAACCTCAACAGCTTTTATTTTGAAAGTTACAGGAAACTGTTTAACCTGAAAAACTGAAAATATACGCTCTTCATTTATGTCACTTGGAATTGACAACGTTGGGTTTTTGTCGTCATTAATGTAAAAACCGTTTATTTCTTTATTTAATGTGTAAAGGATGTATTTTACTGTCTTTATAACATGATGTGATGTGAGTCTGTTTGGTTTGATTTAGAAATGTCCCGTCAAATATCCAAACTTAAACTGGCAGAAACAGTACATACATTTAAAACATAAGAATATAAAGACAATAACAAGGACATGGAGTCGTGTTTCATGTCTGTTCAGTGTCACTGAATCTAAAATATCACTCATGATTTATCTGTTGGTGAGGTTTTCCTTTCACAGTTCAGTTCAGTTTATTTTTGAATAGATTCAAAGGTTGAAGATTCAAAGTGTTTTATTGTCATGTGAACAGTAAATAAGCAGGTTTCCCTGTACAATGAAAATCTGACTTTACCGTCCACACTGAACGAACAAGAGACTTTAAGATGTATACACACAGAATCGTTTAACTGCAAAATTAAAACAAACTGAACAAAGCAGCATTTAAGAAAGAGAATGAGCATAAAAATATAAACTATCAAACTAAATAAAAATATAAACTACTATTACAAAGTAAATATATATATTCACATAAATGTGCAATGTTTGACTAAATATATGCAGCAAAAGAATCAAAATAATCCAACTTTAGTACCTACAAATAAAACCGATATCAACAAACAAGAAAACTTCTGCATATACATTAAACTACATATCATGACTCATATTAAAAGTAGTGGGAGGAAGGGTCACTCATTTAATCCACCTCTTCTCCACACAAGTCGATCATTTATGTTCCTTTCAACATAAGGCTGAACCAAACATCAGCTCCCTTGGATCTTTTAGTAAATTTAACCCCAACTGTCATTTTTACAAAATACACATTCGTACACATACACAGCCACACACCGTCACTCAGATCATCACACAACAGAATAATGTTGTTTTCCACTGATGCAGAGTCGAAGCCAGGTGTAAACCTGCAGGAAACGTGTCCTTGGACAAAAACCCATCTGTTCTTTTATAAACTCAGTTCAGTTTCAGTCGATTCCACGTCACATTTTAACTCCAGTTTGTAGAAATGATCATATTTTACAGATAAACTCATTTTTCTTGTTTAAAAACATATTCTCCGGACCATCAAACACTTTTCTACAGATAGATAATTACTTATTGATAAGTAGAAGTCAATCCCAGATGCTGGTGGTCCAGTGTGTGCAGATGGATGGGCTGTTCTCAGCGTCTGGACTCCAGGCCTCGCCGTCGGATCGCTGACTCAGCATTTGTGGACCTGAATCACACCAACACTAACTCAACAGCTTTGACTCCTGCCTAATTGTATGGATCCGCTCTGATCAATCCGATGTATTACTGCAACGGGAGTAGGGAGGGGATCCTGAGGGAAGTCTAGGAACAACAGTGTGGTGTATGGTTAATGGAGAAAGACTGCCGGTATCTTGAACATACCTGTTTATTAAGAATAAATGAATATAACTC
>JAPQRQ010000002.1:5925795-5938304 GCA_037367365.1 Apogon talboti
CCCTACAGGTTTATAAGTCCACTCCCCCTACGGGTTTATAAGACCACTCCCCCGACAGGTTTATAAGACCACTCCCCCTACAGGTTTATAAGACCGCTCCCCCTACGGGTTTATAAGACCGCTCCCCCTACGGGTTTATAAGACCGCTCCCCCTACAGGTTTATAAGACCACTCCCCCTACAGGTTTATAAGACCACTCCCTCTACAGGTCCACGTTCTCCTACCTGCAATCAGAACTGAAGAAGCCTCTTGGATGATGAAACATTTTCAAAAGAGCAAAACTAGTCTGGTTGAACCTAGAAAAACTACCAAGAAGAACGATGACCTGGACTGATGAGAACTTACACAGACAAGTCTAGTGTTGATCGTCTTTCCTCTTGTGCCCACAAGGAGGAAAGGCAACTAAGCTGGTGAGTTAAAACTCTGGTTTTGATGAAGCTGATGAATCGGCTCCTGCTGCGGTGCCGCCCACAAACATCCCTCTGGATCCGTCGTCACAACAACGCCGGCTGCGTTTTCACGGTGCGCAGCTGAACGCTTTGTGATGAGAGTCATTTATGTGATCGAACTCCACACAGACGCAGCTTCATTTCTCAAAAACATGTGGGAAACAGAACCGTCAGAGCAGGATGAATATGTCACAGAGATGAGTCTCTCGCTGCAGTTGCTCATTTTCGTTTCCGCTTGATCTCTTGTTTCATCCATCTGTCGTCAGGTGGCGTTGCACAGAGTCGGAGAACAAGGAAACATCTGCCCGACGCCACAGGAAAACAGGGAAGAAAGACATAAAACCAAGAGATGAAACAGAGCCGGTCGTCACAGAAACAGACGCTGTGTTTGATCCGAAACCTCTGTTCCATTCACAACATCTTCACTTACAGTCGATCCAAAGTGTCAGTCTGAAACACATCGTCTGTCTGTCTATGGATTCAGAGTCTGATTCATCAAGCCAAAGTATCATCAGAACAAACTTCATTAGATCAGTCCTGATGTAGAAGACGATGCATTTGAGGTCACTGATCATAAAACAGACTGAAGATGGGACAAGTTTCCACAGCTGCCGATGTGTGATTCATCTGTTTATATGGACACTGATCTGAGGGGTTCACATAAAAGTAGAAGAACATGTTCTTCCAGAAACTTAGTAGAACATCTCATTTAACATCTTCTCTTGATTAAAACAAACAAAATGGATCCAGTTCAATCTGGGATAATATTTGCTTTATTTTGACAATTGAAACGTTTAATAATCTTTAATCCTCCAAGAAAATTCAGGTTCAGGTTCGAGATGAAAATATAAAACATAAAAAACTACTGATGAAGAACTTAACGGCTACAGAAAAAAACATGCTGTAAATTCCAGCGTCTCCATGTGAATAAATGCAGATTAAAGTCCTGGTCCTCCTTAAACCGTGTCCACTGGGATTAAAAGGCTTTACATGATGAACTCCAACACAGTTGAACTCCCATCATCCTCCTGGTTCCGTTGCACTGTCAGCGAATTGAGCATCTGTGGTGAAACTCTGAGATTTATGGGTAATCCAGGTCTGAGAGATGGATCTCATCTGGACTGTGAGGAGGTCCGATCCGGTCTGAGGAGGTCCATTGTGTGTACTGAGGAGGTCTTGACTGGATTGGATGTTTTTAGACTTTTTTTTATCTGGACCTCGGGATGGGTTCTGGACTGCGAGGATGTACTTGAGGCCTCTGGGGGTTTCTGGTCTTTGAGGATGTGGTCTGGACTGAGAATGCATTCTGGTGTCTCAGAATGGGTTCTGGACCCTGAGGAGGGGGTCCAGGACTCTGAGGAGGTGGTCTGAATCGAGGAGGTTTCTGGAGTCTCGGGGTTTCTGTGGGTTTCCATTGTCTTTGTTCTTTTTCCTTTTACTGAGTCTGGTTGTACTCACGGTGTGGTTCTGACCTGGTTCTAATCTTTGGGGATGTGGTCTGGACCATGAGGATATGGTCTGGGCTGAGAAGATGTTCTCAGGGTGCATTCTGGCCCCCGAGGAGGGTTCCGGACTCTGGATTCTTGTGGGTTCCATTCCCTCTGTTGTTCTTCTTCCACTGAGTCCAGTTGTATGTTCATTTGGTTCTGATCTGGTTCTGGTCTTTGAGTATGTGTTCTGCACCGAGAAGACATTCTTCTGTCTCAGGTGGGTTCTGGACCCTGAGGATGCGGTTTGGATTGAGGAAGGTTCTGATTCTTGTGGGTTTCCATCCCCCTTTCTCTTCCTCTGAGTCCAGTTGTTCGTGTGGTTCTAATCTGGTTCTGGTTCTGGTCTATGAATCCAGACCCTCCGTGGTCCTGTGGTGGAGGTGGATGAGGCGTTCGAGGTCCACGTCCTGTCACCGTTCACCTGGTAGCGTTTATTAGCGCTGTCATTTCCCAGGATGCATTGGAGTGGAGCTGGTTTTAATTAACTGCCTGTAATCGCTGCAGATTGTTTTCCCGCTGATAAACCTCCTCCCTCCGAGTCTGATCCCCTCAGTGATAAGTCGGGTTCATCAGTGAACGCCGCCTTAATCCACTGAACTTTGGGAGTCCTGGTGGTATTTACCCTGTCAACACGGCGGCCAATCAGACGCCGTTGTGCACGGCGCGTTAATGCACCACTGTCTCCTCATAATCAGTGAAACGAGGCTTTGTTCTGGTTTAGACTCAGCTTTGAGTTCAACTCAGTGATTAAAACTCTGATCCAGAGGGAATGAAACACTGGAGTCGAATTAGAATGACACGAATCTATGAAAACGAATGCATCAGTTCAGTCCTTTGTATTAATGTTAAACTAACAACAACATTTACAGGAATGTAACGATAAATATGTAGAAGAAACATGTCTGATTACAGTAAATCTACCGGTTAAAGAACCTGAGCTGATGGTTTCATGGATCAAATGTTAATATACATTTAAGATTTAGCAGAAACTCCTTCAGTCACTAGGATTTAATTAAAAAATACTTGAATGAAAATGAAACTTGAACCCTCATTTACATGTTATTTATCGATGGAAGCGTCACTGTCCACAGGATTATGTTGAATAAAGGTTTGAATGAACAGTTGGTCCACTAGAGGCTGTCGGGGTTCGCAGACGTTCTGCTCTGTTTCATCAGATCCAGGAGGTTTGAGAAGATGCAGAAATATGAAGAAAATATCAAATAAAATAGAAAATAAAATATAGAATGAAGCACAGTGAACAGAGAAAAGACAGAAGATTAACATGGACTAAACAGTAAACCAGAAACTTATGGAACCAAACAATGAAGAAAAATGAAACCATGAACAGAAGATAAAGGCAACAGCACAACAACTACAATACCACACAATGACACAATGACTACACTACAACACAACAATACAACAGCTACAATACCACACATCATCACAACAGTACAACAAAACTACACTACACAACAGTTCAACATCACAACATTACACAACAACACAACCACCGTATATCACTACAACACAACAGTACAACAACACTACACTACACAACAATGCTATACAACAGCGCAACATTACAGCACTACATAACATCACAACTACACTGTAACAACACATACAACATCACTACACTTCCTGTGACACATCGTTTTAGAAACACATTTTCATTTTGCAGAAATGTTGCATTAATCCTAGTGTGTGGTGGTTTTGTGCAGATATTGTGTTTTGTCCTTCTGGGCCACTGTAGACTCTTATTATTCACTTCCATATTTCCTAAATGTCTACGATCCGCTGTAACCTGAGTCCATGAGAACACATAAACCCTTTGTGTTCTGGTTCTGAATCATGATACATAAATTCCGGACCCGTCCTAGACCTGGGTCTAAATCTGCAGGACTGCTGAAGACCAGGATCCAGAAGAGCAGACCTGAACCCCCTCCGTTGGACCGGGTTCTGCCAGTTCTATTACTGAGTGTCTGTGAGTTTGGGCTCAGGGGTTCCAGGTTCCAGGTTCTGCTGTTGCCAAGAGCAGTGATTATTTGGATGTGATGAGGAACCGGGTTGGACCGAACGGCAGGCCCGGTTCCAGATCCTGTTCTGGTCCAGATGAACAGTTGCACATTATTTATTTATGTTTGAGGATGTTTCTACGTGAGTGGAGAACTGATAAATGAATAGGACTGGTTCTGACCCAGTCTGGTCTGGAAGACGCCGTCTGCTCTTTGGATTCATTATCACTGATATCAGACTGTGGATGTCGACTGGGTTCTACTGAGTTCTATTGGCTTATATTTGACTCATTTTCAGCCTCACAAAGTACTACAGTGTACTGCAGTAATGGTCCTGTTCTCCTGAAGTAGAAGTAACGTCATCAGTTCCATCTACTGCGAACACAGATGTCTGAGTCCAACCATTGGAACAAGAGTTAATGGTGTAACAGGACTGACTGTTCATAGTAACAGGACTGACTGTTCATAGTAACAGGACTGACCGTGTATAGTAACAGGACTGACTCAGTCCATAGTAACAGGACTGACTCGGTCCATAGTAACAGGACTGACTCGGTTCTTTGTAACAGGACTGACTCAGTCCATAGTAACAGGACTGACTCTTCGTAGTAACAGGACTGACTTGGTTCATAGTAACAGGACTGACTCTTCATAGTAACAGGACTGACTCGGTTCATAGTAACAGGACTGACCGTTACTATAAACAGAGTCAGTCCTGTTACAGCAGCGAAACATTGGAATGAGCTTCAGAAATCACCAAAGCTAGACAGTTTTATTCCGGTTTCTGCATTAGAAAAGTTTTATGGACACTTCAACAGATGAACATGATGCTGCTTTCTGCCTTTTATGTTTTTGTATTTTATTTTTATTTTTCGTGTCTTTTTAATAATTGTATCTGGTTAAATAAAGGTTAAATAAACTAAAGTACCACCATGTTACGTCTGGTTCAGTTTGACTGCGTTTCATCGTGTCCCAGCGGTTGAGTCATGATCTCCAGGTGTTAGGGGGTCAACAGGGGGCCTCAGAGAGCTGATGGTGGGCCTTGAGATGGCTGCAAATGTTTAGAAGTAAAATACAGAAAAAATTCAGAAAGAAATCAACTCTGAAAGTAAACACGCAGTCGATCTGTAGTCCTTCATTTGTATAAAATAGCAACTGAATAATCAATACACTGATTAAAATGTAACTTTGGGTAAAAGTATCACTGAGGTCCAGTATTCTGAGGTTTGTGGTGATTGAAGTAGTCAGTAGGTGGCGCTGTGGGCTGCATTAAACAGTGTTTGTTAATGTTTTGAACTGAAGTTTGAGGTTGTTGTTTTACATTGATGCACATACATCCATCAAATAATGTTTCTTATGGAGAGATGGATCCAAAACTGGAGTTTTTGGGTTAAATTCCACATCTTTTCCTATTTTCCTTCAGTTTCAGTTTTGTACTCTCCTCATCCGTGCACATGTTGCTACAACCAACCATGTTTTCATTGCTTATGTAAAAATGTGTAAAACACCACCCATCAGTCACGTCTCCACCCGTCACTGCGTTGGTGTTTGTTCCCAGTACATGTTTGCATTCACCAATATGCACATATTTACATATGTGGTTTAGAAATATGGCAAATTTCCACAGTTTTTTCATTTTCCAACTCAAAATGCACATTAAATGCTTCCATTGAAATGTATATCGTGACAAAACAGGTGAAAAATAGTGACTAAGTTAAGAGCTGTACCCGGTCCGCTGTGGGTCCAGTATCAGATAAAACAGGATATTAAAGATGTTTCTGTTACTGCGGCGTCGACTCTTTGCATTTCAGCATTGTTGTGGAATCCTTGGCGTGGTTTTCCTCAGATCCACCTGGACTACCTGTCTGGGTTTGAGCTGAACTGGCCTGGGGGCTGCGTCTGGACCCGGTACCGTCTGGATGCAGATCAGACCTGGGCCTCAGCCTGGTTTTTTCTGGAGACGGTGGATGTGTCCTCGGGGCTCTGCAGTGAGCACGCTCAGTATTCAGCTCACAGTCCACGGCGGGCGGCGAGGAAAGAAATACGACTCCGCTGTCACACTTGGCTGATGTCCCTGTGCTCCTCCCCCTCCCCCTCCCTCTCCCTCTCCCCCTCCTCCTCCTCGATATCTAACTCATGTCCTGTATGAATGGGCCTGTGGGGAGCGTTTGTGTTCGTGTGCACTGCAGACGTGACTCCATTTATTGTTGGTGGAAGGAGGAGGAGATGAAAAGGAGGCAGTAGATGGAGGTAAAGGCAGATAAATGTACAGGAACACCGACGCCGAGTGACAAGGACAGGACGCATTAGACTCCACAACGCAGAATAACCAGTTTAGAGCCAGTTGAGAACCAGTTTCCGTGAGCCATGGTTTCCCCGGCGCCGCCTTAACGACCCTCATTCATTGTGTTCCAGTGAAGGTGACGCTGCTGATGAAGCCGTCACATATGGCAGAGCTGTAAACGCTCTCCTACGTCAGCAGAGACGCCACTGAGTTTACAACACCAAAACGCTCCATCCATGATAGGCCGCTGCAGAGGGAGGAGCTGCAACGTCCGCCGCCTTTAAGTGTAATACCGCCAACCACCACTAGATGCTTCTTCATAAAACCACAGGCCTTATCTCTAAAAATACCGCATCAGTGCGGTTTCCCAGGAGTCAGTCTGGTCTCTGGACCTTCTAATGCTACATTCACACTGCAGGATTCAACCCTTAGGTGTCCCTGAACGCACCATTGTGTCCAAATCACACACCGATTTAAGATGACGTATCAGCAGACGGAGCCTCAATGAGTCTTTATTTACACTGGCGTGAACGTGCAGATGTCAAAGTAAAACTGTGAAGTCAATGGTGTTGAAAGGCAGAGTAAAACCAGACTAATGATACACAATAAAAACTGAATGTACACCAATATTATCATCATGTTTGTGGCAGAAACCGATGGTAAAAACAGGTGTTTAAGGTGGAAAAGTGAACTACATCAACCAATCAGATGTGTGTCATCCTGTGACACCGGATTATTTTTATAAATAGTTGTATAAAGCTGTAATAATTGTATATAGTTGTAGTAGTTGTAATAGTTGTAGTAATTGAATAGAGTTGTATATAGTTGTAAATAGTTTTACTAGTTGTATATAGTTGTAGTAATTGTATATAGTTGTAAATAGTTGTATATAGTTGTAATAGTTCTATATAGTTAATAGTTGTATATAGTTGTAAATAGTTTTACTAGTTGTATATAGTTGTAGTAATTGTATATAGTTGAAAATAGTTGTATATAGTTGGAAATAGTTTTACTAGTTGTATATAGTTGTAGTAATTGTATATAGTTGTAAATAGTTGTATATAGTTGTAAGTAGTTGTAATAGTTATATATAGTTAATTGTTGTATATAGTTGTAATAGTTATATATAGTTGTATATAGTTGTAAATAGTTGTAATAGTTGTATACAGTTGTAGTAGTTGTATATAGTTGTGAATAGTTGTATATAGTTATATGTAGTTGTTTGTAGTTGTAATAGTTGTATACAGGTGTAATAGTTGTATATAGTTGTAATAGTTGTACAGAGTTGTAAATAGTTGTAATACTTGTATACAGTTATGAATAGTTGTATATAGTTATATGTAGTTGTATATAGTTGTAATAGTTGTAAGTAGTTGTAATAGTTCTATACAGGTGTAATAGTTGTATATAGTTGTAATAGTTGTATACAGGTGCAATAGTTGTATATAGTTATATGAAGTTGTATATTGTTGTAATAGTTGTATATAGTTCTAATAGTTGTACAGTTATAAATATCTGTATATAGTTATATATAGTTGTATACAGTTGTACATAGTTTTGTGAGTTGTACAAATGCTTCATTGTAATCATGTTTGTTCATATTGTGACACCAGATCGTTCTGTATACAGTTGTAAAATGTTGTATATAGTTCTATATAGTTGTAAATAGTTGTATATAGTTTTCCTTAAAAACACCTGAGGCATTGCCATTATTTCCGTGTAAATAAATGTAGGATATGCTAAGTCATTTGCTAAGTTTGAAGTTTTGTATTCATATGTTCATTGTCAGATTTTCACATGGCTGGTTCAATAGATGCTCCTCCTCCCTGGGTTTGGTATTTTTCAGTTTTATTGTGGAGTTTAAACCTTTTCACTGAAGGTTTGTCCATTTCCACTACGTGAACAGATTCAGTTCCGTTTCAGTGGAAACCCTTTGACCACAGATTCTCCATCTTTCATGTATGTGTTCTGGTCGTTGCTGTGGAGGATCCACCTCCTTCCTTCTCTGCCTTAATGACCCACATCGTCCGAGTGGAGTCAACCCAGTTGGTTTGATCAGTGTTGTGGAGGATGATCAAGGCTGAGCAGCTCTGCCTCCTGTCCACCACCCACACTAATATTCAACCTTAGATTTAGGAAAAACAGGAACAAAATACATCCCAATTATTTTTATAACACACGTGTTCAATGTAAAGTCCTGTCTCCTAAACGGTTCCAATCTATGAAAAGGTGGTTCTCCAGTTGGAAATTTTCACGGCGTTTTGCATTTTGTGAAGCTCAGCGTTTTTATTTTTTTTTTGTTTTTTTTTCAGTGTAACAGACCTGACAGGGAAGTAATTGGAAATAAAACTGAGGGAAAAGACTGAGGATAATGAGTACGTTTGTGTTGATTGGGTTCTGGTGAAACAGTGTTTCCATAAATGCACTCAATTTCCCACACACTCAACGGATTCATTCTATGAGTTCATTTCATTCTTCCAGTCACCAAAGGACTGCACCCTTTGGTGGCCAGTCTTGGCCCTGGGGCCGAATGTTGGACACCCCTGGTCTAGACCAAAGACGGACTGAGGTCCAGATCCAAGTCTATGTAAAACCTCCTTTGTTTGTGTTGTTTTCAGTTTAATCAGGTCACAGATAATGGACAGATCCATGTTTTAACTGTTGTTTAGATTGTATATAATATAATATATAATAATATATATTGTATAAACATTGGATGAATAACCGTTATATATGTATATATAATATTAGCATTTATTTATAAAGATGAAGATGAGGTTTGGTTCTTCATCGCATCGTCTGAAGTGCATGCTGGGTAAATAGTGCAGCAGTTTGAACGTCAATGCTGACTCATGGGTATTGATCCGCAGTCGTCAGTTGTAAACCGCTGTGTTCGTTCTGTTCAACAGTCGGCAGAAATATCACCTACGACTGCTTTAAATATTCTCTGAGGTGTTGGAGGCATTGATCTGTGGACCATGGCTGGTTCCAGACTGGACAGAATCAGGACCAGGGTTCTCCATCCTCCATCCGCTCTCATGGGCCGATGATGGATGGGTTTGTCTCAGGCTTTGGCTGGAAATGGATTTGTTTGTTAAGAGTCTGTTTCAGAGGAAGCTCCGCTCCTGCCTCCAATTATCAGACGAAAATGTAGAGGAGGAAACAGGAGGGTCTACATCTACAACACAGTCATCCAATAAAAACACATCTGAGACCAGGCCCAAACCGGATCACATGTCTTCAGTCTGTAAGTCTCAGGTTTTAAGACCAGACCCATTTTTGTGACATTGTACTATAAAATATGAAAAGAAATGACAAATATGTGTTTATTTAATGATGTTCCAGATATTTCGTAAATCTGCATGTTTTTCACACGTTTCACTGGGTTCATGTGTTTGGTGTAAAATCATTGCATCTGATTTTTACAGTTTGATCAGATCTACTTGGCAGCTGTGGTTTCCATCTTGGATTATTCATTTATTTATTTAACCTTTATTGCACAAGAGCTCAACAACGGTTGGCTTTTTTAAAGTGCGGTTGTTGGTCGTCATAGCAACAATTTAAAATACAGATAACAGAAATGAAAAAAGGCTAAAAAAAAACCCCAGCAATGCTTAACAAAAACACGTCAAAATGCACTAGTAGAACACTCCAAATAGGGTGGAAGAACAGAAAAGACAAAGAGAGGAACTTAAGTTTGACAGGTTTGGACTAAATAAGGCACTCAGAATGTACATCAGTAATAGATTTAGGATGTTGAACATCAACTGTGAACTGGAACACACTGAACAACAACATGGATTTGAATTTGGGCCCAGAAGTTTTAGTTTTGGGCTCTTTTTTTATCAATCAGTCCAGCTGCTTTTTGACCCCTGTTTAACTCCATAAATCAGTTCCACGGTCAAAACTCAGTAAAAACACAGTTAAAAAAATAAAGGAAAATCACCACAACACTGGAAACAACAGGAAAAACAAAAAACCACAAGGAAAATGGTATAAAACAAAAAAAGCCCAAAGCGTCTATTTTTATAGTGAGTCGGTCTCACTCACTGCTCTGTGTTTGACCCCCATTACACAGTGGGCGGGGGGTGAACTGAGCATGCTCAGATGTCTATGGAAAGAACAAGGTCTATTCTATCAACACGTTTGGAAAGGAGTTAAAGGGTTAACTGGGTGACTGGACACAAACTCGGTCACTGTGATATTTAGGGTTAAATTTCCAACAGAGACATGAAACAGCCTCAGGTTCATTTACACTTGTATTTTATTTTATTGCTTTAATTTCTACTTCAGCTGTAAAAGTCGTGAATATAAGCAATCTAAGAATAAAATCCAGGTGAGTTTTTCTCTGAGAATGAGGACGTTTTTGGGAATACATGTCAGGTCCAGGAAGTCTGGGTAATTTTGGAAGGTGAGAACATTTTTAAGGAATTGACAGAACTGGAAAGTGAAGTGGGTTTGTAGAGTCTGGATAATTGTGGAGGCGTTTTCACAGTCAGAGGAAGAACAGGTAGAAAGTAGAGAAAGTTTGACTGAGTCTCCGAAACATGGAAAAAGTCTCAGCAGAGGCTCATTAAGGACGGAACCATTTAAGGTCAAATTAGAGGTTTATGTGAGAACATTTTGGAAATGATGGAACTCAGGGACAGCAGTGACGGGCATCGTTATGAGCTGACAACATTTGACTAATTACCTCCAGAGACGAGGTGAACACATCCAAACACGTCTGGGTTTTAACTTCTGCAGCGGAGAGGAGAGGAACATGAAAACAACTGGGACCGATCCAACCCAAATTATTCCATTAAAGTCATGCATTTACAGGGAATGGTGCAGACACCACTCAGATAAATTCAACAAATTCAACATTTCATCTCATGTATCAACCCTTAGACGCATAAACGGGTCAAAATGAGGTGGTTTTAGTGTAATATATCTGTAATGAAAAATCGTTCTCATTTCACGTTCCAGGTATTCCTCAAAAACATGTTAGTGACATCATACCATTTAAATTTTTATCTTACCTTTTCTAGATTTATGTAATTGTTGTTTTTGTATGACTACCCCAGTCTTCCATAGGTGGGTCAAAGTGATCCCCATTCATTTACAACGGAATCACATCTGAACCTCTTGTTCATTCAACAGTCAAACCAAACCACTCACTCACATTGTTCTATTACTGTTATATAATATATGATATATAGCCTTTGCTTTTCAAATTTTAAAAAATATACAAAAAAAGTTAAAAATGTGTAAAAAATAAAATATGTTTCAAACATGAAATCATTCTTTTTATGTTGTGTTTATGTTATGACCAAAATATAATACAATGATTATTTTTTACGTGACAGAAGTGTCATAAACACACTGATTTGACCCTTTAATGTTAAAGAGGAGGGTCCAGACATCAGATAAATGATTTAATCTGACTCAGTGATGACTTCATCATCCAGTGGAGATTCATCTGATGTTGTTTATTCCAACACAGACAGATTTACATCATTATGGACTGAGGTATATGAATATTAATATTCAATAGGACTTTATTCACTAACTGTTGCTTCATTTTTGTTTCTGGTTTTGATCCAATGTGGTTTCTCGTCTCTGCAGCGTTTTTCTGAATATGATGTTCAGTAAAACCTGAGCGTCCTCTACTTTAACAGCTCATAATGAGCCTTATTTGACCTGAATAATTGGGCTGATGCATGATGGGAGTTTTCCAGCTGGCAGGTGCATCCACTGCTAACGTTGGACTTTCTGTCAAGGCCACATGAATAAAGACGAGTTAAAGTACAAACTTCCACCAGCGGAGGCCAGACTGGTCCGGGTCACACCTGGAATCAGGTCTGAGTCTGGTCCAATCACAGCCAGGGGGTGGGGCCAGAGCACTTTAATACGACAAAGGTAAAAACTGAAACATGACGGGATGGAAACGTGTATAAACCGTCTTAAAGACGCAACAGTAGATCATGTGTCCATCATTGTGGTGGCTCTGTCGTCATGGTGATGTAGATGTGGTGGTGGTGACGTAGATGTGGTCGTGGTGATGTAGATGTGGTGGTGGTGACGTAGATGTGGTCGTGGTGAAGTAGATGTGGTCGTGGTGAAGTAGATATGGTGGTGGTGTCATAGATGTGGTGGTGGTGTATTAGATGTGGTGGTGGCGATGTAGATGTAGTCGTGGGGATGTAAATGTGGTGGTGTCGTAGATGTGGTGGTGTAGATGTGGTGGTGGTGTCGTAGATGTGGTGGTGTCGTAGATGTGGTGGTG
>JAPQRQ010000002.1:5960625-5983667 GCA_037367365.1 Apogon talboti
AGACCACAGGACTGGAACATAGAACAGAACCTGACAACCTCACACATTCAACTGGGATTGATTCAATAGAACAGGACTCTGACATACAGGGACACTGGGACTGTTTTTATTCTCCATCATTGTGCTTTTGATTTCAACGTAAATAGATGAAAAACAAACACATAGAATTGATGATCCACTGGTGACTCCAATCACTAAAACAACCTAAACATTTATTTCAGTTCGTACATATGTAGTGACGTAGAATCCAACTTTCTGTTATTGTCTTCTACATCTCTTCTGTTTTCTGTGATTTAATAGTTTCTCCACATCAGATGTAACTGAACTAAACCAATCAGATGAACCTGTATACATGAAGACATGGGAGTACTGGACAAACCCAGGTGTTTTCATCTGATTGATTATAATCACTTTAATACACAGGTGAAATATAACAGTTTTTTACACCATTGGCGATGACTCATCGCCAAATCGTCCGTTCTCCTTCATGTGTAGTATTTAAATCCAACTGGTCAAGTTCTAGGATGAGTTCTTTGGGCATTGACCTTGACCTTCATTTTCAAAGTCGAATCAGATTAAAGCGTCAACCTTCGACAGTAATGTTGACCTGTGTTTTTCAGGTGTTTTAAGGTCATGGGGGCAGATAGAAGTACAGTCAAAAGGGGAGGGGCCATTACAACAGTCATGGCTGGTCTTGTTATGAAGTATGTTGTTCATTATTACAGTGTTTGGAGTGGACGAACCTCCAGTCATTTGGACAACATGGACTCCTCAGACCTGAATGAAGACCTAAATCCACTTTAAAGAACCAGTTTAATACATGGTTAAGAAGTGTGATCTGGTTTCAGGCGTTCTCATTGGATCACCTGATTTCCTCACCGTATCTGAATCCGTTTGTTGACGCTGTGACTTCATGTGTTGCCTGTTGAAGGAACGTCTCCAGTTTCTGTTCCCTCGAGTTTATTTCCCGTCTTCAGGCCTCGGTATTAAACCAACACTCAAACCAGCTCCATTTCAGTTCGTTATCCAGATGGAAAATAATATTCAAGGGAACTGTGGGTCGTCTGAGCACAGGGAAGTAACTTCAGATGTCCAGAGTTTGCAGTTTGTGGACAGTAACAGCTGACTTTACCTGCATCCGACTAAACTCTAGTGCTTTAATGTCGGTTTGCAAAAACATGTATTCCACAGTGGTTAACACTCTATTGTGTGTGTTTTGTTCGTCTTCCACCTGTTCTGCCTCGTTGTTCGTGCTGTAGAAAACACCTGCTCGTCCCGTCGGGATCCATAAAGCCTCGTCCAATCGATGCAGCTCCGCCTTGCTGCAGGTTATACGACCATGGTGTCCAGATGTGAGGGATACAAGTCAGTGAAGACAGAGCTGAAGACGTTGGACTGAAGCTCACAGAAACCAACACAGTGAAACTCCACTTTAGATGTTGAGTCAACTATTGATTGGACCAAATGGAAACGCTGATGGATCGGATTCTACCGCAGCAGATGAATCCTGCCCATCATTATTCCAAACTTAAATATTTAACCACTTTCATGAAACCAGAGGTGATTTGTTTGACTCAGTGTTTCAAAAACACTGAAACATTTACACCATCCTGAGAAGAAGCTCCTTCAAACCAACAGAGAACAGCCGGGTTTCAGGACGGTTTCCTCCAAGACTGGAAAGAAAATTAGACCAAGTTAAACTGAATTATAAGGATGAGTATTAAAAGAAAAATTAAGTCAATAATTTTAATAACTTAAGGGGCTGTTTAATCCACCTGTGTCAATGTTAAAATACAGATTCCGATCATGGTTTACGTCTGTCCTTTATTTAAGAAGGTCAAACCTCTCATTGAGATTAAAACCGTCTCTTTCAGATTAAAAACATAGATGAGGTTCAGATGTAGACGCTAAAGAAACGACTGTTCATTGATCATCATTGAAAGAAAGTCATGGAAACCTGGACAGAAACACTAAACACGTCCTGGTGAATCCTGGCGTGGACAGACCTGTATCTTATGGAATTATGTCGAATAATAATACATAAAAACATATAATCTACATGTTTTCAGTCAACCAGTGAATATTAGAAACAACCACATTCACCTTTAGTTTCACTAAAAGAAAATACACCTGGGTTTTAGCAGCGGTTCAGTCAACATTTAATAAGAGTTCAATACTGATGTTAGTTACTGTGCCTTTAACATGTCGGAGGTTTATCTGATTCACACTGATGCATTGAACAAAACTTCTGTTCAGCTCTTTCTTAATATGAGTTTAATATCAATAAAGACTGTAGACATAGAGATCAGAGGAACAGATCGAACTCAGGAACCTCTGAAGCCAACAAAACAATATAATGACAGAAACATGGCTCTGTTTATCTGTTGAGTTTCAAAGCTCTTTATGTATTTATTTAGCTGCTACCTGTTAGCTTACCAGTAGCAAATTAAGTATAGTAAAATAATTTTCATCAGTTGGTAAAAATATTAACAGAATGTCAGCTGAAGAAGCGTCTGAATCTGGACAGTGTTTTAGATTAGCACCAGTTAACTAACAGCTAACAGGCTCGTAGTGTGCTAATGGCTAAGATGCTACCGGCTAAAGTTAAACGAAGTAAAAACATTTGGTGTGAATAAATGTACATTTATGTACATTTATATGTAATGTACATCTGATTACACAAAAATAAGGTCAAATGAAGGTCATCTATATCTGCAATGAAAAGCTGAGATGTTTCTACATAATCACAAAGCAGCTGGTAACCTTTATACTTATTCAGCTGAGTTCCTACTGCTGTAACACCATATGTCTAACCTCTAACAGACATACAGTATGTAAGGTTAGAACCGGACCAACCAGGCCGTTCTGTTGGTAAACCCCTCTTTGGTGTTCCTTGGAGTCTGTAGGTTATTACACAGGTGCCCTCTAATGGTAGAATTATGCACCTGCACTATGAAGAACATGGCTGATCTGTTCCAGAACGACAGTGAACCCATGTTTCTGGATATTTTCTGGACATCACACATATGGATGCAGGGTTTCACAGTCTGCCAGTTGAACTGTGTCGTTGTAAAGAAGCTAACAGAGGTTAAAGTCGGTCTGATCTTAAGTCTTTGGAGGATGAATGGTTTTGGTGTTTAGGATGTTTGCAGAGTCATCATCTCTGTTAAAGTTGGGTCTGTCTTGTACCTGGGTTCTGACAGTAGTTTCTTCTCTGGTGTGTCCTGATGGCTGCTGTATGTCCTTTACCATCCTATCTGTAGTTTACATGCAGTACCGTGTACAGCCACTGGAGGCGCTGGACTCTGGTCTGAAGGGTCCTGGATCCAGTTCTAATAAACTCCGCCCATAAATACTGAGTTTTAGTGAAGGTCCGTCGATCCAGTGGGTAATTCCAGATCTTTCCCATTTGAAGTTTTGGATCTGCATCCACCACCTTGTTCTAAATAACCGTTTTAATCAGATGGGCCGATGTTCACCAGCAGGAAAGGACCATCAGCTGATTTATTATGTCCTTGATACCAGTAAACATCATTTTAGCCTTAATGGTTCCCCGGGGACAGACTCTATGTTCATAAAGGTCAACAAAGCTGGTAAATGAATGACAATGAACAGGACTAAGTGGTGCATCTTCCCAGAGAAGCGTTATTGACTCAACCAATGAGGGTGAGCATCATTTAAGATAAAACAGCAGAAACGTTTCCCTTTTTAGTCTCCAATGGATGCTGACAGAGGTGGTTCCACCAGGACTGGACGGTAAACACTACCACATGCACGTTAGACAAGACAAGATATGCAAATGAGGCATTTCCTTACATCAGTTTCAGTGAATAAAAACAGAAGCTTTCCTTTCACATTATGTTGGTTATCTCTAGTGACAGTTTTGCAGGTTTTGTTGATATCTAACACCCTTTCAAATGCACGTTAAATACATGGATGGAATCACATCCACTGGTAAAATGTGGGTTTGTGTGACGTCTGTGTTTGTCTGTAGATGATTCGTCTGAATAGGCGTTTCCAGACCCGGTGGGCGTTTTAACAGGCTTTTCTATAATCTCACTAGTTGAGGGGCTTTAATGACTTGACTAAGCAGAACAGTTATCAGTGCATGTAAAAGCAGCCAGTGTTTCAGAGAAGGCAGAATGAAAATGAGATAAGACCAGAAAGACCGAGGTAGAGCACCTCGACCCGTTCTGCATCTGAAAACGACATCGTAATTTAGACGGAGCACCTCACCTCAACTCATGCTTAATTACCCTTGACTGTTCCCAGCCACGTCATTAACATTCTCATAGGTTTCAGCTGCAGATGCTGAATCCTAACGGTTCAGGGCTGGGAGCTCAGGTTGGGACTTTGCAATCGCCTCTATGCCTGCTGGGTAATAACAGTTTAATCTGTCCTCGGGGGTAATTTATAGCCGGGGAGGAGGGTCCAGAGGACAGCTGGCTGATAAATCAAGTCCATGGACAAGTGGACGGATGGACGACTGGAAGGACAGGCTCAGAAATGACAACGAACGACGCTCAGGAGGCGAAGAGAAAAACTCAAACACTACAGGAAAGAGACGGTTTCACAGCGGCAGAAAAAGGTTTAGGAACAACCCACACATTTGTGACTGATAACATGAAGAATAACTGAAGTCATTGAACTCATGCTCCTTCTGCACATGCTCAGTTCCATCAATGTTTCGGCAGATCATGAAACACATCCAGGACATGATGAAACGGACAATGATTCAGTTTGGTTATTTTTCTTGTTAACAATAAACAAAGAAGAATCACGGTCATTTGTTTCTGTCTGATGCAGTTGATCCACTAATCCTATCAATACATGTCAATAATTGGTGTAAATACAGTTATTTGTCTTTTCATGGTCATCAGATGTGACCCATTTGGACGTTCAGAGGCTCCGTAGTTACCATGGAAACACTGTCATCTTCTACAACATTGTTTTACCAGTAAAACCCATGGAGTTGGATCAGTGACAGTGGATGGAGACAGTTGGAGCTGCTGTAGGTGCTGATTTGTAGACGTTGTCAGTCTGCAGGTTGGATCTGTGACATCAGTAGATGAACTCCGACCGCCGTCACATCCGTTATCGGCTGTTTTCTGTCCACATCCTTCCACAGATGAATTGTTCTGTAAATATGAGGCTGCAGATTCTCTGTCACAGCTGCATCTTCACCTCCTCATTTACAGGTGAAGTGGAGGCTGGTTCTGTGGAGGCCAGTTCTGTGGCTACCAGCACCTACAGGTGGAGCTGAGCAGAAGATCTGATGGTAATGAGGGGGAAGAGAACAGTCGGCTTCAAACTGAATCTGTTTGAGCCTCTCAGGAAGACAGTCTATCTGTGGTTCTGTCTGTGGTTCTATGGTTCCATGGTTCTCTGTCTGCAGATTGCGATGCGTTTCCTTTCCTTCTCTACATTCCTTTCCTTTCCTTCTCTATGTTTCTATATTTTATTATTTTTGAATTTAATTAAATTTTTTACAGTGTTGCATACCACAGTGAACCCAGAGGTGCTGCTATTGTAATTCTCCTCATCTCACTCTAATCTGTACTGATGCATATTATCTGTCATGGAGGTAAATCCCTCCAATCTTCTAGTGTCACCAAACTGATTAGACTTTTACGAGCGCTGAGGTTTCTGTGTGTGCGTTTGGGCGGTGGCGGCGTAGATAAGGACCCTGAGCCTGTAATGTGCATCCATGTTTTCTTTTCCTTCTTCAGATGCAGTCATTTTATCACCGTTGATCCTGTGGAATTGTATTTCATGGCTTAAAGTGCAGGACGTTCATCTGAGATTGTCAAGGACAGAGAAATGGCGCTGTGACGCCTCATGAATCATTTGCTCTGTTTTACATTTTCTGTCCCTTTTTATCACCTGATAAATAAACACAGCCGATTCTTCCAGATGATGTTTGGAGGTTTTTAACATGTTCTTCAGTCGTCGACAGAAACGTCCAAAGTCCAAACATTGGGATTATTCACCTGAATGGTTCTGATCAAGACCTGTACATCAGATCCTGTTCTGGTTCAGTCCAGTATTATTCATCCTGGTCTGAATTATTATTCATACAAACATATAAATGATGTGGCCTAAGACAGTGCCCTGAGGGATCCCATTCTCAGTTTAATGAAACACAGACTTATGATCAATAATTATCTGATAACTCCACAAATCTGATAATGTTCAAAGTTTTAGTGTGAATGTAAATGGGGTCAATGTTGACCTTTGAACCCTCTGTTTGATTTTCAGGGACGTCCAACTGCTCCACCTACTGTCCAATATGTCTTATTTCACATATTGATGTTCATCATTTACATCAAATCAAAGGTATGATGGAACCAAACCAGACAGCTGACTGATATTTTCTACATTCACTCATAAAGTAAACTTTTACTTCCTTATGTCCAAGTGAATGTTGGTGATAGATTCAAGGACATTCGATGATGGTTTTATTTTAAACCGACTGATGGATGAAGCTTCAGGTAGACGTTAAAAACAATCGAACACATTGAACTCATATGACCTCAGGTTAGAGCTGCAGTCAACATTTGATTCAACTATACAAAGTAGAAACTCTCGATAATAGACCTGATTGGTTTTTAACTGAAGAAGTCTTCTGATAATTCTCAGACATGAAGATGATCTGTTTTGTTTTTAGGGTGAATCACTTTGTGTTTCCATGTTGAGTTTAGTGGTGTTTTGTGTCAGACCTAATAACTAATCCATTGATATTCACAGTAGATTTGGTGGGTTTTCTCGTGTTCAGGATGTTTAAGCGTTGGGGGTGTTTTAAGGTCAGTCCTGAATACGAGGTGGTTGTGGGGGATTGGACTTGGTCTGTACAGGGAATAAATCACCCCGGCCCCATTGAGGGTTCATTACCGTGGAAATAAAGCTTTTACCGCTGATTGCACGGCGAAGCCTTGTGCGGCTGCGGCATCGGCGTCAGCCCTCACAAACGCTTCGCTTCGTCCTTGTTCTGTTTAGAATGAGACACAGAAACATAAGCACTGACAGGACGATACGGCATACGATGACGGCAGCGTTCGCCTGGTTAACATTCACACTGAGCGCCACTTCTGCAGTCATTTCTCAAACGCCGTGAAGAATAGCTGCGATAACAGATGTGATGCGGGGTGTGTGTTAGTATTCTGGGGCGGTGAAGGTGTTGGATGCCGCGACTCACCTCGCTGTGTCTGTGCTTCTATGTGATGGAGCTGCTCGCCATCCCACCGCCCACTTTAAAGTCAGAAGGCGACCGCTGACGTATCAGTGTTGTCTCAGTGGCTACAAATCAATCTGAGCCCGGACAGCCTCTGCAATGCAGGCGTGGGCTCGGCTTGGCCCGGACGCCGGCGCACTTTACTGCCCCCATGTCGGTCAGAGTGGGGGTGGGGGCGACCGGCTCCCCCTGCATCCACATCCACTCATGTCTCTGTTGTGGGACTGGGTTAAAATATGCAGCTGCATGTGCTTTTACTGCTCATCTGATTTAATTACAGTCACACAAACAACAGCCGGAGAATCAGAGACTCAGCATCGACCATTAAAACCCAGTTTAATTTCACACCTGAATAAGGGCCAGCTGAGCTCACCACACACAAAGGATGCATGTTTAAGGTTTATTTCATTTAGACTCCACTAAAACATGTCATGTTTCAGTGTTTTGTTGTTCGGGTTTCATTTTTTATCCAGGTTCCATTGTGTGTGAACTCTTTCGATGTTTTCAGTGAATATTTACTGATATAAATGTTGTTATATGTTATGTGTAGGATCCATTACCATCTCATTATCCTTAAAATATTATCAATGTACTACTACTACTACTAATAATAATAATAATAATAATAATAATAGTAAAATCCAGAGTCTTGATGGAGTGCATCAGAGCATGTGGACCCACCCACTCATTTTCTGAGTCATTCCCACTTGTCTCCATTTTATATTAAATACGTTAAAGTTTCTATAATAGATATTCTGTGAATATATTCACGTTATACTTTGTTATAAAGTTTTGATTCTCCACAACCGAGTCTCTAAGTTTATTTTACTGTATTCCTGAACAACAAAGTATAATTACTGACAGAATCACCTGGATAGTGATGGAAGTCAATGGGACTACTGGATGTGGTTCAGGTTGTATTTTATCCATAAACTAAAACAGGAAATGTTCTAAACAAGAGGTTATTTCCTTTAGATGAGACGTCACTGGTTCATTTTATCCTTGGGGTTTTTCACTTCTAAGCTTTGGAACTAGTTTTTTGGTAAATGTTCAAATTAACACTAATTAGGTGGAAGGAACAGGTTCACGTGGTGGTTCAGTCGTTAGCTCTGTTACTCCACTGTTACCTTTTCTTTTTTTTTCATTCTTCTTTTCTGTTTTCCTACAGAGATCTGAGTGAAACTAAATTATCACATGACCACATGAGGCAAGTGATCAGAGACACATAGTTCTATGTTAAATACAGACGTTTTACTCAACTTTGGGCACTGATTTAGACATTTTTATTGATTATTTGTTTGTATATTAACATTTTTCATTAACAGTTTTTATGTACTGATGTGAGGATGAGTAAAGGAACCTGGATCTTCATGGACAGGTGGTGTCCTCCAAACACAACTGACCAGATGCTGTTTTTGCATACAGTAAATGCAATGTTGAACCACAGGTGGATGGCGGCAGAGTGTCCTCATGTCTGATGCATCAACAGATCAGGTCTCATGTCCGTCCACGTCTCCAGGTCCTGATGCGTTGGTAACGTTGGTCAGTATTTTCATGGATTGTTGGGATGTGTCTTGTATGTTGATATAGATAATGATCATCTGACTGGTTTTAGGTCTGGACAGTAATGGGATCTTTCTCCGGTTTATTCTGTTGGCTTTGGCGTTCCGTTTACTCCTGGTGTCCGTCTGCAGAGTCCGGTTCTGTCTGGATGACATACCGCGGTGACCTCTGACCTTCAGTTCAATCCACGTGGATGACGCAGCTGACAACTCTGACCCATGAGGGCTGACGATCCACAGGCGCAGAGGTAAGTCCTCACCATCTGTTTCTTGGAGTGTAGTTTTGTCGTTGTGGGGCTCAGGAGGTGGGGGGTTCTGGGGTGGGAGGGTTCTGGATGTCTGATCCCCATAAACTCCGGGATGCATGTGCACTGCTGTGGTCAACGATGAAAGACCAAGTTCAGAGAAAAGAATGAGCTGGGAAACAGAGGCGCTCTGCAGCAGAAAGTATGTGGAAGTCTGAGATGGAACCAAATACATGAGTGGTTTAGTTTGATGTCCGGACGCCTCGTCTGCCTTTTGTGAATGGCTGGAGTTTACACAGAGCGTGGGCCAGAGTTTCACCAGGAAACACAACACAACACCATCTCAGATAGATCTGTCAGCACAAAGAAAAGAAGAACAGCATCTGAGAGGGTTTATGTGGACGAGGTGAACTGGAATGAAAACACGGAACGAACAAGAGCAGCAGAGAGGAGGCAAGAAACAAATCCATATGTTTGTGTGGGTGTGGGTGTGTGGGTGTGTGTGTGTGTGGGGGGGGTGTACACACTGCATGGACAAAAGTCTGTGGACAGGTTGAATCCATGTGTTTCTTGTCTAACAGAGGTCTGGGATCTAAAACAATAATGACTAATGTCAGAATATAGTGTTATATTGGATCAATATCATGTTCATTTTGGTTAAATTGTTTTCTTTGTTTCCAAAATGCCTCAGAGATGGTTTTGACTTCATTTATATCAACATTAATTTTGTTTTGCATTCAGTCACTTATTGTAGAATTAAACCCACTGAGGTTTTTGTCTATGGAGGTAAAATCATATCTGATGGAGTCGCTGTCATACCTGTGTTTATCCATCAGATCAATACTAACTGTTGGCTCTTCTTTGATGTTGTTAAATGTCTGGTGTTAATGATCATTACAGTGTATTACCGCCCCCTACTGTTGGGGAGGGTGAATGGGCGGGGGCTCAGCTCCATCAAAATAAAATACAGGATTGGTTTATTAACATTATTTTAACCCAGACAAAGGCCCACCACCCACTGGAAACAGGTTTGGACCCCCTTTAGGGCCACGACCCATCTGTTGAGAGCCACTGCACTAGAGCAGAACTACAGTAAAACTTTCACCGAGCTCCGTCTATATGAGCAGACAAAACCAGAGAGGAAATGGAGTGTCTGTGATGGCTCTCCAGATGATAAAAGTAATAATATGTTCTCATGAAGCCGTGGCCTCGGGCTCAGCTAAATGTCTTCTGCTCAGTCTGGAGGTAAAAACCAGATTTCTCATTTGGTTCCCCACTGAAAAGCTTAAAAAAGACAAATGGAGCCGCTCGGGGCGACCTACAGCATCTCATGAAAATGCACAGTCACTGTTCTCCGGCCCCATCCATCTCTGCTCATTGGCTTTTGTCTCCAACTCTACAACTTCCTTGGGCAAACTGTTTGTCACTGGACCCGAAGCACAAATCAATAGATGCTCAGTACAGACGCTAAATAAACCTCTGCAGCCGAGTGGGTCGTATAGTTCATGGTGAAATGAAGTGGATTTAATCAACGTTAATGTCTGTGGTGCATAAGGCTGAACGGAGCATCTCAAACACACCATCTCCTCCTCCTTCCACCTTTTCCAGTTTCATGTTTTGTGTTTTTTAGCAGAATTTCACTGAAAATCTGCTGTCGTTACAGAGTCACATGATCATCCTCGACTCTGACCCCTAATGTCAAACACAGTGAATAGTTATGTACCATTTACACGGCAATAGTTCTGACATTTCTTCTTCTTCTTCTTCTTCTTCTTCTTATTATTATTATTATTATTATTATTATTATTATCATTATTATTATTATTATTAGTAGTAGTAGTAGTAGTAGTAGTAGTATTTTACCAGGAAAAAAGACCCATTGAGATTAAAAACCTCCTCAGGATTTCGTGGCCAAGACAACAACAGCAGAAGTTATAAACAGTAGTCATTTCATCCATACATCCACACTAAAACTATACATAAAACACTAAACTAATAACATATATATAAAACACCATCAATAATGTAAAAGCTACTAAAAGTATAACAACAGTGTTCCTTAAAAGCACCTCAAAGCAGAACACGGTTCATTCAGCTCTAAAACCATCTCCATCCACATTGATCCTTTCCTGCTGATTTTAAATGACTGACTGTATTTAAACAGACCGGGTCCTTCAGTTGGATCTGCTTCTGTAGGTTCGGTTCTATTCAGTGGAACTAGGACATTTAAAGGATTTCTTTCCCAGTTCTGTTCTGACTTTTGGAACTCCTAGATATAACAGATCCTAAGACCAGAAACTGTAATTATTAACGTGATTCCACGTTCCACGGCCATTTGTGGCCGAGGGGTATTAAAATTGTTTTGTCTGTCCGTCCATCTGTCCGTCTGTCTGTCCGTCTGTCTGTCCGTCTGTCTGTCGCGATTATGTCGCAGATAATGCGACATAATCGCATTATCTGAAGAATGCATTGAGATATCTGCACCAAATTTATACTGTGGATGCATCTTGGCATGGAGCAGAAGACTATTGATAACAGGTGACCTTGACCTACTTTTCCAAGGTCAAATGTCGTCAACTGGAGACATGACCCCTTGATCTGTTTACTCAAATCAGCCTTGTGCAGTTCTAATGTCTGAGTACTTTCAAATATAAATATGTATGTCATAAGTTTTACACAAAGACATTCTAATCTAAATTAACATTCAACACAATCTGGCACTAGATTTGGCCGAGGCGGGTTAAAAGTACACAGCACGTTGGTGAATAGAACTAAACAGTAGTTGATGATTTGGTAAAATTGTAAAAGTCATTTTTTAACCTTTTCCATGCATTCTTTCTGTGTTTTTGACAAAAGTGAGTGTCTATGGGAGTCAGTCCACGTGGGTCGGGTCGGGTTCTTCTGAAAAACGACCTCCATCTGCGGCTCAGAGCGTCGGAGAAGCCGAGGAGGCCTAATAAGTTCACATTAAAACATTACTCATGTGGCGGCGGCTGACAAAGCGCCACTGACCTTAATCTACGAGCAGAGGTCGCTCTGTGAAAACACATTCACACCAACATGGACGCACTCGCCACCGCCTCTGCACACGCTCAGCACACCAACCCAGCATCAGAACTCATTCCACACTCAATAAATGCTTGTGCGGCGAAGCAGACAAACCCTCTCACAATTTAACCTGTCACAAGTGGTTTTGTTGGGTCTAAACAAGCAGAATGCAGCCGTGGTAGGGTCTGGGAGACTGCCACGACAGACTGGACGGTCCAGGATAGTCCAGGACAGTCCAGGACCAATGGACAGTCCAGAACCGCTGGACGGTCCCCCTCCAGAACCCCCGAGGACTACTGGACGGTCCAGAACTGATGGACATCCAGGACCACTGGATAGTAAGCCTCCAGGACCCCTGAGGACCACTAGACACCAGCATCCTGGGTCTGGGTCCAACACCGGGTCTGGGTCCAACACCGGGTCTGGATCCATCACCGAGTCTGGGTCCACCACTGGGTCTGAATCCACCACCGGGTCTTGGTCCACCACCGGGTCTGGGTCCACCACTGGGTCTCGATCCACCACCTTGTCTGGATCCACCACCGGGTCTGGGTCCACCACTGGGTTCATTCACTTTGAAATCACACTTTTATCCTCGTTGCTGTTATTAATAAAAACTTCAGAGACATTTCACTGGTGTGATGTCACACCAGTATGATCCAACTATGACCAAAGCTTGTTTTAGCATTAGCATTAGCATTAGCAAGATTAAAGTAATCTTTTCCTGCTTTTTATTATCTCACCGGCCAATAGACCATAAGTTATTGTGAAGGCATTGTGTCCAGCGTCTTCGTTGTCGTCTTCTTTAGCAATTGACCACAGGACTGGAACATAGAACAGAACCTGATAACCTCACACATTCAACTGGGATTGATTCAATAGAACAGGACGCTGACATACAGAGACAGTGGAACTATTGTTTTCACTTGACTCCACTGATTAGATTAACAGTGTCTTGGTTTTACATGTCCCTCCCGTCTCTGTTTAATTAAATATTACTGTATTTAAGAAGTGAAAGTCTGTTGTTTTAAGGCGTGAATCGTGGTTGAGCCGTGACTGGACAATGACCCGATGAGGATCCTATCAGATCCGATGTGCGGTCAGTATTTCCGTAGGCTCTGGCTCTGGTTTCGGTTGTACCTCCTGAGCCTCGTTCACCCTCCACATTTACAGCCTACAGCGTGTTTGTTCCTCTTTACTCCGAGGTACGAACAAGGACAGCTTTTATTCTGTTTCTCCTTCAGCCTCAGTTTAATGGCGTCCTAAACGTCTGTGCAGACCGAGGCTCTGACGCGGTCCAGGATCATCGTATAGATTTAAAGAGGACCGGTTTCCTTGAATGTGGACCTGAGTGGGGCCGGTGTCGCCTCCTCTCCACAGATCGATATCCGTCCTCTCCGACACAGCGGCCTGTTATTTATATCTGCCCATGGACTTTATGTGGATAGGTCAGAGTGAGCGCTGTCCTCAAACCGCTTACTGCAGCACTCCGGCCCGTTCACCAGGGAAAATTTATTTTTCTCATTTAGTATGCTGCCCTGAATCCAAAGTTTAGGAGTCCATTGATCGGCGTTGGCGGGGCGTTCACTTGTCACGTCTAATGTGTAACTGTGTGGGTTTGTTGGAGTGTGTGAAGTCTTAATGGGTTCTTTGGGAAGGAGGGAACACAGGCTTTACCTTCTGCTGTATTAACGCAGCTCTGCACACCAGTTAATTAATGTCACGTCCCGCTAATAGTTTCTGAACGATAAGGCAGGGACTCGGACTCAGGATCTGGAAACCTGGTGTTGTTGTGGTGAAAGTTATAAATCATTGGGTATCGACCGAAGGCACCTGCTGCGACGGGAAATGGAATGTCCTTAATACAGCCGACAGATCAAAGATTTTGTCTGTCCCACCGTCTGCTCTCGTCAATAAAATCCCCGAGGTGAAGTAAATATGAAGGCGTTCCCTTTGTTTTCAGGTTCAGATAAACCTGCAAAAAAACGTGTGATTTTTTTTCACCTTCGCTCAGAGGCTGGGTTACATTTCCCAGAGGAGACACTGCAGATGTGGACGCTGCTGCGTTCAGGGTCAGTTTGATAACCACACATTCACACACACTTATCCACAGTAAAAATACCACATACGAACACCTGCAAGTTATTTGAAATGATTCTGTTTCAATGTCTGGACCAGGGTTGTAAAACATATGGTCTATGGGCCAAAACCAGACCACCAAAGAGTCCAACGAGGTCGATGGAAATGAACCTGAGAAACATAAATGTACACTGAAGACATTAGTGGTTACAAGTGTCAAAGTCATTTTAGCCCAATGTCACCTCATGTGAATCAGACCAGTAAAATAATAGCACAATGATCTATAAATGATGACAACTCCAAATTCCAAACTCTAAAATTTAAATTTGGCTGGATGAAGGTTGGTTGAGGTTGGGTGGAGGTTGGAATGAGGTTGGATGGAGGTTGGGTAAAGGTTGGGTGGAGGTTGGTTGAGGTTGGATGAAGGTTGGAATGAGGTTGGATGGAGGTTGGGTAAAGGTTGGGTGGAGGTTGGTTGAGGTTGGGTGGAGGTTGGATGGAGGTTGGATGGAGGTTGGATGAAGGTTGGTTGAGGTTTAGTGGAGGTTGGTTGAGGTTGGATGGAGGTTGGGTGAAGGTTGGTTGAGGTTGAGTGGAGGTTGGTTGAGGTTGGGTGTAGGTTGGGTGGGTGCTCTGGAGGTCTGACGGGGACCCTGGAGGCTCTGGGGGCCTCTGTGTTCAGGTGTTTCTTCTGTTCAGGTGAAATGTCCCTGTGACTCCTGCCAACTCACTTTTAGTAACACATCTGAGGACGGCAGCTGTCCTCTCCTCAGCCTCATCCTCTGTCCTTCATCATGTCCCTGACGTCCTCTCCTCCTCCTCCTCCTCCTCTAATATTCTGAGTCGTGTTTCCTTCTTTACTCCACCTGTGTTGGTTCATTCTCCCTCTCCACTGACCCTCAAACCCTCAGATGATCCGTCGTTCTTCAGGGTGGAGGTTCTCCTGTTGCCATGGCACTGCAGTATTTACTGCTGCTCATTGCTGAAGCAGTGCATCGATATGAGCTGTGACGCCTGAGAGTGGGTCACGTTTTTGCCGACATATTGGAGTTGTGTCAGAGGAGGAGGCGGTTCATTAGTTAATGTAGTTTCAGCCGGTGACACCGGTTCACAGCACCTCGGAGACGAGCAAAGTGACGCGATCGATGGAGGCAAATGACAGCAGCGGCGTGGATGAAGGGGTGGCGTGGACGAGGGGGCGGCATGGAGGAGGGTGCAGCGTAGACGAGGGGATGGTGTGGACAAGGGGGCCGTGTAGACGAGGGGATGGCGTGGACGAAGGGGCGGTGTGGACGAGCCTTGTCCCTTTGGACCAAAGCAAACCCTGATAAACTGACAGTGCTTTAATGGGGTAAAAATACACTAACTTCATGTTGTTCATTTCATGTTATTCATATTTGTTCAGGTTATTCACATTTTTTGTGAAAGAACAGTTTGTAAATGTAAACATTTTCATGTAGTTTTACTTTTTTACACTAAAACAAAGAAAAAAAATGTAGTTGTCATTCTTTCTTTGTTATTCTGTTGTTATTTTATTGTTCTGATCCTCTTGACATCCTATTGGTCTGAATGTGGAACCTGAACTAAATAATATCTTCAATGTATTTTTTTCATTTCACATATTGATCCCGTGGGCTGGATTGGACCCTTTGGTGGCCAGTTTAGGACTGCGGGCCGTATGTTTGACACCCTGATGTTTGACGTGGACATGACATGGTTGGGTTTGTGTCTGGTCTCTCATCTGTGTTGATCTGTGGTGAATCAGACTTTAAAACACAAAGGTTAAAGGTCACAGCAGCTTTGACTCTGTCCTCCCTCCTTCTGTCCTGGTCTTATTTCATCTGTCTCCGCCTCCTCCCACATCACACAAACATTTAGCGCCAATCACATCCTATTTACACGATGTCCACGCCCACAGAGGAGACTGAACGCTAAAGAATAATGATCAGTGCAGCTGTGGTGAACCTGATCCAGGTTGTTTTTGACCTCCTCTTCTTTTCTGATGACTCATAAGGCGCCAATGCCAAATCCACCATTATCGACAGCTCACGGCGGCAGTGGAGGGCGGAGCTGAAGGACCAGACATGGAAACGCTGAAGAGATGGAGACCAATCAGAGATGAGAAGATGAAGGAAACAGGAATCAATAACCTATATGGTCAACATTAAAGCCATGATGAAAGTCGCCCTGGAAGACTTGGTCAAGAAAATGTTCAGTTTCTAGAAATGATGATGATGATGAACATAACAACAACAATAAGCCTACAGATCTGCCTGATGTGTAGAGATGTGCTTGGTCCAGGGCTGATGCCTGTGATTGACTTACATTGGTATGACTTCTGTGGGTCCACCACAGATCTTTCTCCCACCATCCACACACATGCACTCATTGGTTAACTGGATCATCTAAATTGTGAATGTGAGTGATCGGTTGTTCGTCTCTATATGTCCAGGTCCTTATTGAAAATGAGAATCAGATCTCAACTAACTTACCTGGTTAAATAAATAAAAATGAAACATCAGGTCTTCAGTCTGATTCCCGTGAATGATGAACCTGGGCCGTAGATCCGGACTGTGAACCCATGGTCTGGTCTAAACCCTGTTTGGCTCTGGTTCATGTTTTCGTGTGTTTTCTGTTTAACTCCGCAACAGCAGGGGCTCGTATCCTGGGTCCATACAAACATAAGGGTTAATCCAGATTCTGGTCCCGGTTTGATGTGACATTTGTGCTGTTGAAGATGGAAATCCTTGTTGTGGTGCATCACGCTGTGCATGGAGACGCTGGCGGCGGTGTTTTCATCGCCGCTGTCATTTGAGGAGGATGGGATCATTATTCAGCCCAGAAGATATAATCTGCCTTTTGAGGTTTTCTCTCTTTAAAATGAATTTCCACGAGTCTGAGTTTAAAACGGAGCCGCTCAGACTCAGAGGAGATAACGGCGGAGCGGCAGCCTGTGGCGGCGCCGCTCATTGAGAACATCACAAGGTTCTGAGAGGATCCGTCTTCAATCCACTGTAGGGTTTGTCTTTAGACTCCACAGGAGACACGAGTGTTTAATTAACTCACACTGAGACCCAGAGGCTGGAGGACCACCACCAGAACCCAAACCTCCATCTGCAACTGAAACCCCCCCTGACAGCCTCCACCTCAGCTCCACCCACTGCATCTGACTGAACTAAACAGAATCATAATGAGGTCCACGATACAACCCAACCCCAGACCCAGGGTTGGCTGAAGGAACATGGGTTCATTATCTGATGACGTGGCAGATGGAGCTCCTGGAGCTGTTGGAGGCTTTATTAAAGTCTATAAAACAGACAAACAGAAGGAAAAACAATAAAACAGTCTGTGCTGATTGGAAATGAAACACCCGGAGGAGCTCCCGAAACAATACAACAACACTCTGCTCTGAAGAAGAAGAAACATTTGCATTTGATAGGATTTTTCCACCAACTGCATCCACGGCCCCATTAAAACCTGCACAAACGTTTAATGTCTGACGTTTCCAGTTGAAACAACACTTAGTTCTGCCTAAGGTAGAACAAATTCAATAATAAATGGACATTCATTTGACTGATTTTTTACCTTTATTTAACCAGGTGAGTCAATTTAGAATCCTTTACAATAATGAGGCAGCACAAAAACAGAACCAACCAGCAACGCAAAGGAGACATCATCAACAAATATTAAACCAGTCAGAACAATTGCATGTATGGAATAAAAATGGGTTAACACTTTCACTACACTTTTAATAGACGAGAGTGGAATGAATGAACGGAGTCATAAATGATGATGGACCAAACGTAGCGTGGACTTTGGGGATGAGGGACTTAATGACGCTGCTGGAATGAAGAACATGACTGGTGTTATGTATGTTGAGTAATGAGTGGACAGAAGATGGAGTTTTACATAAACCAACATAAACCAGTGTGTTTATACCGACTGTAGAGGTGGGGGTTAAAGGAGCTCTGACGTGACATCGGTGGTAAATGACATCCAGTTCAGAAGGTTTTAGGGGCAGGTGAACACAGACTGTTTAGTGGGGTGTGTTAATCTGGAGGTATTCAGATAGAGTCAAACACCAGGATACTTAATACAGACCACAAACTGAACCTCACAACCATCAGAGAACATTTTATTGGAACACTCCATCTGTTGAAGATCAGACATTGTGTTTGGTTGTGTTCAGTGTTAAATCAGATGGGAAAAGGCCCATTGAATCTTAACTGAAGCTGATTAGTGGAGCGGACAGGGCAGTGTTGAGAGGAACTGTGTGTGTAGACAACAGTATCATCGACATAGAGGCGGATAAGAGCTGCCGACACCAGGGGCTATGTTGTAGTTGATGTAAATATTGAGTTGTGTATGGAACCTATCGTTGTGTTGAAGTTCAGTTGCATCATACTTTAGGTTCATATAAAATACTCTGCAACAAGAACCAAAATACTGGTCCAGTTTTATGGAAGACAAACTACTGCATCATCCATCAAACAGTAAAGAGCTGAAAACACCTCAAACAACCACTGCAGGATCATAAACAGGACAGATTTGTATTTTATTTTCATTCTTGCAGTTTAAAACCATCCTTTATATTGTATTTCTATTCCTGACCTGTACTGTCCTGGTCTTAGACTGTATTTGAGTTGATGTGTGTTGGTTTATTGTGACCTGTCAGGGGACGACACATGCAAATGTATTGCATTCATGCTAACTCTGGGATGTTTACATGAGCATTATATACTATGTTCATTAATGTGCAATGTCCCTTACAAATGAATAAATCCAATAAATAAATATGATGAGATGGAAAGTGCATCAGGGCGGTCGTCCTCCAACTGTAAACCCATCCATATGTGAAAGTGTATTTTACCGTCCATCCATTCATGACCAATGTCCTGAATATATTCTTCGACTTTATGTCCTTTATGTCTTAAAGCAACAGGATTAAGATCTGAACATGTTTTCCAGATTCAACTCTTCACCTCAGTTACTAAAGTCTTCAGTCCAGGACGTAATCTGTGCAAATAAATTAGAGACGCTTCATCAGTGGATGCTGTGTTTTGTAAATTCTCTAAATAAATGTTGAATCCACTGTGGATCATTGTGGTTTGAGGTAAAATATTCATTTATTCTCCTTCTCGGTGACTCCTTGGAGTAATGTTTTCATCATTAACTGTGAGCAGAGATTTCACCCGAGGACTCTCCAAACATTCAGATTTATTCACCTCAGTTTCATCTGAGGATGGACAGAAGGGGAGGGAATGATAATACTAATATTAATAAAAGATGTACGATAAATAAATCAGGAAGGACAGAGACGGAAAGAATGAGAAGTGAAGAACTGAAGAGGAGCAGAAATGTTAGTGGAGATAAATGATCGACACAAACTGTACAATGAAACAAGGAAAGGAAACAATGAGGACGACGTGTAGTTAGAGTTGAGGAGAGATGGAGAGGAGGAAGATGAGGAAGAGGAGAGGGAAAGGAAATGATTAACCAGGAGGAGACAAGGAGAGAGGAAACGAGAGGAGAGGAGATGAGGAGAGAGGAAATGAGAGGAAAGGAGATGAGATGAGGAGAGAGGAGACAAGGCCAGAGGAAAGGAGATGAGATGAGGAGAGAGGAGACAAGGCCAGAGGAAATGAGAGGAAAGGAGATGAAATGAGGAGACAAGGCCAGAGGAAATGAGAGGAAAGGAGATGAGGAGAGAGGAGACAAGGCCAGAGGAAATGAGAGGAAAGGAGATGAGATGAGGAGAGAGGAACCAAGAGGAGAGGAGATGAGATGAGATGAGGAGAGAAGAGACGTAGAAATAATCATTTGAGGTGTAATGTTGTTAAAATTACACTTATTGTTCTTAACCTTCTTTTTTTCAGGTTATTTACATCTTTTTTTGTTTGGATAGTTTGTAAATGTAACTAGTGTTGTAATGTATTGTTTTTATTTTTGTGATAAATTTGTCGTTGTTCTTATTTCTAGGTTATTCTGTTCTTATCGGACTGGTCGGTTCCAGTTGAGGTCACACTGGGCTGAATGTGGACCCTCAACTAACGTGACTTTGACGTCGCTGGCGTAGATGTTAGCGCCGACACTGCCCTTTACGTTACATGAGTTGTATTCTGTCCTTTCGGCTTCACTGCGCCTTTTCTCTGCTTCTCCTTGTCGTCCACTGCTTCACCTTTTCTTTTTTTATTGTGAATCGTGCTCTCGCTCATTTCCCAACCTCATTCTGTCACTGGCCCCACCCCTCTGCTCTGTTCCCAAATATACATCAGCGGCGTCTGTGCAGGGAGCATGGAGGCGCTATTGGCAGGACTTTAATGGAGCCGGCGATTTATGGTCCACGTCGACGCGCTGTCACCGTTTCCCTGTGCATGTGTGGGCGTTTGATCAGCTCTGCTTTATTAATTTGACCTAAAGATAGACGAAGACAGAAATACAGAAGAAGATGAAGACATGAATCAATGTTGTGTTGAAGGAGCAGAATGGGAACACATGGCTTCTGTTATTCAGATTTAGATCCTGCACTGACTTTTCATTGACTCAACAAGTCTAAAAGTAACATGAATGGTTTATGAGCATGACGTATGGATACGTATTGACAATAACTACAATATGGTCCATATTTTCGAGAATGTACTATGTAATTTAACCGTATGTAACTATTTACACTGAGTTTCGTCATTTACTTAAGACAGTGAATGCATCATAATAAGTTTATGAGGTAAGATGAGTTACTGTGATGTATTTTTTTTTAACCCTTAAAGACCCAAACATCCAACATCGACCCAATCTGTCTACTACAGTACAGTATGTACAGCAGTAAAGACCAAATATTCAGTGAAAAAACAGCTTCTGTAAACCAAAGTGGTTGTATTTAGTCTGACCTTCCTTTACACTGAACATGTCTTTAATCTTTTTGTTCAGACAATATGAGATTGTTGTCATTCACTTTCTGATTTTTTATTTCAGGTTTCATTCAACACATGCCAGATGTTTCTAACGGTTTTTGCTGCTTCTTGTCATGGGGTCAAACGTCACACTAAATACTGACTTTAACCTTTACGACCCATTTAGTTTGTTTTTTGTGTGTCTTTTAAGACTGTGCATGTATTTTTCCTGTATTTTTTTGTTGTATCTGAAGAAAACTGCACAAATGCTTGATTTGTGCAAATGCTGCACAAACAACAAATCTAGAGGACTCCCAAAACTTTTGCACGGTACTGTATTTATTTATTTATTTGTGTATTTATTATATGAAAATGTCAAAAACCTTAACATTCCATTGTATACATGGTTTAAAATGTGATAAAAGCAGATACAGTGCACCTCCAAAAGATGTTCATGAGCCAAACCATTTTAAAAACCTTCTGGATTAATTAAACATAAACAACATGATAAAAGTCATTTCCATGAGCAGACAGTTAGTACATATCGTACACTAACTCTAGACTGCACACTTATGGTGAATTCTTGTAAAATTAGCTCAAAGACACTTAAAGTATCTGCTAATGATGACATGAGGTAATTACAGAATAAACCGAGATGTTGAGGTGTCAGTGAAATATTGTCACAGCAAAAATCCCTACTTTTCAAGCAGTTTTAAGAAAATTAATGTACAAATGTATTTGTTGGCTTAAAGACTCTAAATATGAAATGATCATGTATTCAGCAAATGTAAGGTTTAGTGTGACATAATAACAGTCCCAACTGTGGAGACAATAGTACAGTTTGTTTTTTTCAAAGTAATAGCATTTTCTCTTCTGTTTTTATTATCTATAATGTCAACTGAAAGTAAATGAATTACCTTACAATAAAGTTAAAAAACACATTATATATGTGTATATAATTTGGACAGAATGCACTTTTTAGATGAGAAAAAATACGTTTTTATTATTCAGTCGTACATTTTTAGGGCATTGGCGCTGAAACATGCAGCTAATAAAAACATATATATACAGCTTGAAACATAAAATAAACACTAAATAAAACATACATAAATAAACAAACACAAAAACTAAAATGAGCGTGAAACACAACACAACCTTTGACCTCAGTACATACACTATTTGTTCATTTGTTTCTGATTAGTCAATCACGAGCCACGGTCAAGTTTCTCGAGTTCCTATTGGCTGGGGCACGGGATGACGCTGCGATGAGTGATTCCAGGTTGTGGGAGAGGTCTCCGGCAGTCCACTATTTGGTAAACAGCAGGGTTTCATGTGATTTAATAACCTCAGAGGTTCTTTATCGTTCTCTAAACTCTTTAATAAGAGTCACGGTTGACTTATAACGCGTAGTGAGCTGTTGCTTAAGTTAAATATCCTGTTTATGGCCGTCTTAGTCAGTTAGTTTCTCCGGCTAACCGCTAAGCTAACAGCTACCCCGCCCGTATGCTAGCTCCATGGACGCTGACCTCCACCGGCTCCGGGGCTTCGTCTTACCAGAAACATCCGCTATATGGGACGAGAGGAAACCAGATAGCGCATGTGGAACCAGGCAAAGCCCAGAAGCCCTCTGGCTACGAAGGAGAGAGTCCTCATCTTCTGAAGACAGTTTGGAGGATCCGCCCCGGTCCGTGGTGAGTAAACCCGGGTTACCGTGACCCGGTCTGATCCACACACCGTGTCTGCCAGGCCCGGACCGGTCTGATCCACCCACCGAACCGGTCTGATCCACACACCGGTGTCTGCCGGACCCTGACCCGGACCAGTCTAATTCATCTGGTAAAATCTCACTTTAAAGTAGTTTTGGTCCTTTAGTTTGCCCATTACGTTTTACTCTGCAATGGTGACTTTCTTTAACCCTACGTTAGTCACCTGGGGTGTTTCGACACCCCAACTTTTTTAAATTGCTCATAAATTATAGTAATTCAAA
>JAPQRQ010000002.1:6052980-6065984 GCA_037367365.1 Apogon talboti
GGGGTAGGGTCAGGGTTTGGGGTTGGGGGTAGGGTCAGGGTTTGGGGTTGGGGGTAGGGTTTGGGGTTAGGGATATCAATATTTAGATCGATACGCCCAGCCCTAGACTGAACCCAGGGGGTTTTGAAGACTTGCCTATCGAAAACTGTAAACCCCATCCTCGTACCAAATACATTCCTGCAGAGAAGACAAAACTGCCTGTGTTTTAAAATGAAATGAAGTCTCTAGATGAAAGTATGGCAAAGCAGTAGTAGTGGGGAAAAAAAGATAACTTTTCTGCCTGATTGTTTTCTCACCCCATTTCCCCCATGATTATTTCTTATGGGATTTTTCGCAGGTTTTTGCGAATAACTCCGCGAAAAATTCTCGAATCTCTACAACAAGTCATAGCACACCTAACACAGATATAATGATCACCAAATCAAAAACAAGTGGTGCCAGGCACAACAAACCCCGCCCCTTGCATGTATTTTTCCCATTGTAAGTAAATGGGAAGATTTTAAAAATTCATAAAAAGTTTGGACTTTGCCCTACTTTTCCCAAAATGTAATGACATCTTTTCCTTGTCACTGGCAATCTATAAATCCAATTTGGTGTGAATTGAACCAATAGTTTTGCTGCTATAGTGTTAAACAATAAAAACAAAGAACCAAAAATAATACCCTTGTCTCCCTCTTCAGGAGGCGGGGTAAAAATAGGACCAATGGCCCTTTAGAGTCCTGTGGTCATGATGCAGGAGATCAATCTCCCAATAGAAGTGGATGGTACTTTCACTGGAGGAGAACTCATCTAATTAAAGTCCATATCAGTGCTCAATAGTAACTACATTGATATCTGTAACCTTGTCCTTGTTATAAACCATAAAAATATGGCCCATTATAAGTCAAAGCAACTTTTTAATACTTAAAAAAATTGTCAAAAAACTAAATTGCTCAAAACTGTGAACAAACCTTTTGAAGCATTGTCCCAAGGAAGCAACATGTAAGTTTGGAAATGAATTCGACCAGTACTTTCAGAGAACAAGACTGTTTTAATGTAGACATTGGTGACCTAGAGTGTGACCTTCAGGGTCACTCAAGGTTAAAGGTCATGGTACCAAATGAAAGTCCATACATGACTTCCTATCAGTGTTTAATAGTAACTATATTAATATCTCGAACCATTTCCATGTTATAAGCCATCATAATATGGACCATTATCAGTAAAAAAAAATAAAAATGTAATATTTCAAAAATTCATCAAATATCTAAATTTCTGAAATCTGTGAGCAAACTTTGTAGCTACATATAAAGTTTGAAATGAATCTGACCAGTGGTTTCGTCAGAGAAGATGGGGTTAGATGTGCAGGATTGACCATCCCATAGACATGAACACATCAGATCTATGGAACTGAGGAAACGGTGATGGTCAAAGTCTGACTGATGAATGTGTTTGTTACCTCTTCATTTAAGAACAGGTGTTTCTCCACGGTCCCAAAGCGTCCGGCGATGGTCAGCAGCTCCTTTTTCTTCTCCTCCTCTCTGGGTAGGTTGGAGAAGAAGACCACCTGGCTGCCGTGACCTTTGACCTCTCTGATGGGTCTGTCCATCATCCTGTCAGACGAGCGGCCCGCTTTCTGAAGGCCAAACACAAACTGGTTCAGACTCAGGTCCTGAACCCTGGTCTCACCTGGTGTTGAAGACTCTTCGGTCCATTACCTCAATGACCATGAGCCTCTTGGACAGGTAGAAGGACACCGTTTTGCCGTACAGAGACGCCGGATGATGCTCGTAGTAGTTCACCACGTCCAGAGCTGCTTCATGGGTGTCCATCTCTAAGAAGGCCTGAAAAAGACGAAATCATAATGATCAGGATCAGCAAGAAAGAGAACACAGCAGTGTCACTGAGAAATGACATTATCGAACATTGCCCAAGACTGTGGGAGAAGGTACAGGACCATCAGACCACAGACTACAAGACAGGAAGAGAGCTTCTACCCCAGAGCAACAATTACACTGAACTCTGCATTAACCAACCACATGTAATAATCAACAATAAGCAATAATCATGATCAACAATGTGTAATTATCAGCAATGTACAATAATGAAAAATCAACAATGTGCAATAATCAAAAATCTTTTAAAACTCTTTTTCTTCCTTCTCTTCCTTGTCAGAAGTTGAAATAATTAATAATAATTATTAACTGTGTGCCTACAGCAAGTGATTGAAAGAAAAGAAAATTAAACCAACTAAAACCCAAAACAAAAAATCTTTTTGGCTCAAAGTCTGTTTTGTTCCATTAGCCTCATTTTAATTCTTTTAATACTATTTAATTGTTCTTTTTTCCAGGGTTAGGTCCCAGACAAGCCTAAGGTGTAAGACTGAGGAGACTGCAGACGACAGTCGAAACATGTCAAAGGAAAACAAACACCTATTGTTTGTCTGAAAAAAGGACTGGTTCATATAATCCTACTGCTGTGGGTCGCAGGTTCATGACTCAGTTAGAGCCCACCTCGTGGATGAGGGTCTCACCTTGTTCTTGAGGACCAGATGTTCCCTCAGGCGTCCGAACGGCTCTGTGAAGGCGAACAGCGTCTTGTTGCTGAGCGGTTTCCTGTCGTATTTCACCACCACCACCCTGCTTCTCAGCTGAACAATGAAAATATGGCCATTACAATGCATCCATTCTCCTGTGGTTTGTAGTATTATCACCTGTGGTAAAACACTCACATAGTCTTTAACAGTTATGCGGCTGTTTTCTCTTTCTCTAACTCCTCTACCCATTGTGCTGACCTCCTACATATAAATAATGAGCTGCTGTCCCTGATCTGGATTCCACACGAGTCAGACTGACCTTATTTTGTCCGTGCTGGTTCATCCCTGACAGACCAGTAGCTCCTCCTCCTGAAACACAGACAATCATGAACCAGGGTCCAAACTCATGTACAGATACGTCATGGCAGTGAGATGAATAGTTACATGTTAACACATAGGTCACATACAGACGCATCAGTGTGTCTTTCAGAGACTCTTACCCCAGCTGGACGACATCCCTCCTGATGTAGCACCTGAAGACATGGGGGCCGGTCCCAGTAGTCCTGAGGACAGGTTGGGGTTCTCCAGGAGCCCCCTACTGGAAGAGAGGAGCTCAATGTCACTTGTCAGATACCTTCAACACTAAAATTACAATAAATACACAGGGTTTTTATGCTTAAAGTTGACAGAGGCAGCAGCATCCCGATCATCTGTGCCCCCACATTCAACTGGATCATGGTTTGAATAAGCCTCTTATTTTCAAACTTTTAATAATCATATATGATTGATACAGATTCATGTTTGGCTCATTTGATAAATACTGTTGTTTTTCTAAATTCATGTGATCTCCATTAAAGGTACATAATGCTGTTTATAGAGACCATACAAATAACCTATTTTTTAAGATTACAAACTCTAAAATTTCCAGTTTTTTTTTATTCTGTTCAAAAAAGCACAAATAATATATGAAGCAAGACGTAAATTACTCCCAGATGAAATACTGAAACATCTTCCCGTTGGTTCTTTGGGATCCAATATGTTGCCAGGTACATGTACAACCTTCAAGTTGACACATTTTTGTTGTCTCAATAAAAAATAATGGAAGCAAATTAATCTGCTTGTTTTTATTATGGATCATTAGGAATGCATTTAGTTTTAAAAATAGCAAGCACTTCTCATACAGTGAAAAAAAACATTAATTAATTCCCGGGTGCATCCATATAATTGTGTGTAATCAGATCGTAACCCTCTGAATCGGAAATGAATCGTCACGAACCTAGTGATGCGCACCTCTAATGAAGACACTTAATCTGAATGAGAAAAATAATGACAGAATACAATAACAGAATGTTCTACCTCACGGTCGCTGAACCATTTCATGAAAACATGGTTACTGAACTGTGTTAATGTCTTACCCTCTGCTCGAGTCCATGCCAGGGTCCCATTCGGGATACCTAAACACAACAGGGAGATATGAACCCTTAACAACATGTCCAACAACTGTAAGCCCTGTGGTGAATGTACAGTACAGGTGTTGAGCATCCGAGTGACTCACATGTCGAGCAGCAGCCGTCTGTTCTCTGCATGTCGAAGTCCATTAGTGTGTTGGTTCCACTCCTACAGATACACACAGACTTACACACTTGAACCAACTGCTTCCATCTGAATTCACCTGTGCTAAAGGAAAAGTTCACCCAAAACTAACACAAATACCAGGCCTTATAATTTTAATATCTATGTGTTCCTTCTCAACTTTGGATTCTGTTTTATCCTTGAAGAAAAAGCAGGGGTGAAAGCAGCAAAATGGAAGTCAATCGGCCATTATCACCTCCCGTCTCCCAAAAAACTGACACTGTGTGAAGCATCTGATTGCATTAGAACCTGGATAATCCGTGAAATAAATATATAAATAAACACCTAATTAATATGGGTGGAAATCAGAGACCGCTTATTCAATTATGATACTTTAAACATAATAGTCTGTTTAATAATTTAGCAATTCTACGACACATCACAATGTCTGACACTAATAAATCCTAAAAAGAGAAAAAAGCAGGAGTCCTGTATTACTCACTGCATTATGGATTTGAAAGGATTTGCCAAAATGGTGCAAGTGCTGAGTCGTAGCTTTGTATCTCTTTCACAATAAATAGAAATTGTAGGGAATGTCACTTTTCATTAGCCCTAAAAATAGGTCCTCAGGATGTTTTATTTGGAAAAAGGTCAAATCCCAGAATATTGAGTGCATGTAAACGTAGTCAATGGATGCAAGTTCCACCTGTGAATCATTCCAACAGGAGTTAAACTGGCAGGGGAATCTGTATGGTTTAGTAAAAAATATCCATTTGGCAGCATCATAATACAATAAATCACATAAACCCCAAGATATTATAGAATCCTGTGGGGATATTTTGTTCCACCATTCATCTTATAATGAACAAACTAACTGAAAAAGTCAAGATGGAAGCCAATTCGATTTTGAAGTATTGTTTTCACTCAAAGTCATTAATTCCAGTTGAGAAGGCAGAATGTGAGCCAAGTACTGCAGATGCCGATTAACTGAACAACCTCTAACATGAAAGAATTGGATCATTTATGTATCCAAAGAGGTCTACCCAAAACCAAAGAAGGAGTAGACGTGATTTATTCTGTGCTGTGGTCCTAGAAGAGGCTGCAGTTGCTAATACTCACTAGTATAAATCTAAACTCTTTATCAACTGATATAAAAGATGACGAGAATTTGTGGGTCGACTATTCCTTTAAAAGAAGTTTGATGACAGTTAAAGAGAACTCAGTTCAACAGGTCAAAGTTTGAGAACATGAAGCCTCTGTGCATGCTGTAAGAAGACTTAATTAAATGATCAAACTGGATTGTTTTTTTTTTTTGAAGACCACTTGTCATGGACTGATGTGGACAGAAGACATAAGCTGAGGCGTCTGCATTGAAACATGTTACATGTTAGTCGCAGAGGGACAGAGGAAGGAGGCTGGACGGTACTCACCATGGTGGAATGCACATCAAAGTCACAAAGAGAGCAGACATGGGGGAACATGGGGGGCATGACTCCCAAGAAGTCCTGGATTTTCCCCTGTGATGGCGAGCCCATCCTCCTCTGCATAAAGATGGAGTCAGAGTTCAGCGGGCCCACGCCGAGTCCGCCATACGAGTCACGACGGGAAAGGTCAGAGTATGACCGCTCTCGGTTTCCAGCACCACCACCACCACCACCAAAACCTAAGCCGAAGCCCCGGCTGGAGGGGGAGTCCTGCATGGAAGTGAATCCAAAGTCTGCAGAGGCCTGGGCCCGGCCTGAACTCTGACCCAGAGAATCCCCTCCCATCCTCCCCATGTGTCCTTCATTCCAGCTGTCCCCACCTCCTCGATATGCTGAGTCAGAGGACATGGACGGTGCACCGCGCCGCTCTTCAGCATCACCCTTGCGACTCTTGAGCTGCATGAGGAGGTGTGGCAGCGTCTCCACGCTGATCTCGTCCTCGGGGATCTGAGCCAGAGCATCCAGGTCGGATGGAGACAACCCCAAGCTTGCAAAAAGCTTCATGGTGCTGCCAAGACTTCCACCTGCACCACCGCCACGCCGGGACATCTGGGAATTGCCCTCCTGCCCCTCCCTCCCACCGCCACCACCGCTACTACCACCCATTCCCACACCTGAGGCCACACCCCCCATCTGCCGGCCAGAGCGCTGCTCGTTCATGCTGAAGTTCAAGGTCTCTGCAGCGGCGAGGAGCCCTCGGCCCACAGCAAAGCCTTTCTGCCCACCATCTGACTGTGACTTCTGAGACATGATGTGATGAGCTGGAGCTGTTAGGCCTCACAGCATCAGCACAGGTGAGTCAAGATAAAGAATGAAGCAGGCAGTGATTTAAGGACGTCAGTTTCTCTTGAAAAGACTCAAACAGGTGAAAGTGAAGGATCCTCCTCTATCCTCTTCTCTTTTGAATGTCTGATGTCTGCTGAAACACAGTGAGGTAGACACATCCTTCAAACGCTGCCTCAAAAAAGGACAGAGGCCAGCGCACAGTTACAGGCGAATGAAAATGAAAGACCCTGACTGCGATTCTTTAACAGTCACTGAGCAGGATAAAGCTGGTAATTACTGAAAGAGAACATGACAGGGAATTAAAGAAGCCTAGAAGAGGAGACAGGGCAGAGGAGGACACAGGCCTTAGACTGATGGATCGGAACTCAGAAAAAAAGAGAATGTGTGTAAAATATGCACATTTAAAAAAAATATATATATAAATAGACTGCTAAAGGCTGACAGACGCTCATCTGATAAAGAGGAGGGAAGAAAGAGCAACTGTGCCCAATAAAATGAAAGAAGGTGAAAAAGCCCGACCAGAAAAACCCCTGGCCCCCTGAGGGCTTTAAACTGTGAAATACTCTACGAATGGTGGATGTCTGAAGATGCTTCAGTTAAAACCTGATCCACAAGTTTTACAAAGAGAAATGAGGGTAGTATATGTGCTAAATAAATAAGAATGAAGAGTTTACACTTCCTTAACATACAGCTCATATTGTTGTCTGTTACAGAACACATATATGGTTTACGGACGAATGTTGGATACAATATTGTTAGTTTTCTTGTTTTAACAGGAAACATTTTTTCCTACTAGTTTTAGTTTACCATAATGTCAAATGTGCTATATTATGTTTTAAAGTTCCTGCATTAATATATTTCTACATATCTGGCTATCCTTCTTTGTTTGTTCTACTTCGTAGCACATACTGGCTAATATATATGTGCAGTTCTTCACAAAAAATTATGATCACTTAGGGACAGGCACAATTTTAAATATCACCATCTATTAACAACCTGTGTGCACACAAAAAGGCCTAATTTACAATAATCATCATCATGTCTGCCAAGGAGGTTATATCTTTACAGACATTTGTCTGTTAGCAGTCTTGCATCCACAGATTTGGACAAATCAAACTAATTGTTTTGGTGCATGTTCATGATAACAGTGAAAACTGATTATCCTGATTTACCACATGTGTATCACAAAAAAACAACAAAAAAACTTAAATTTCACAGATTGAACATGAAGGTGACAATAGACAATTTTCTAAAAATTTCTACATCTGACTAATTGTGAAAGAAATGTCTTTAACATTTCATTTTCAAATCTATTTGTCAAATACATCTTTGGACTCCCATCTTAGAAAATGTAAAATGAAATCATGCCGTAATCTGATCAAATTTCGATAATTAGGATCAGTAAGCGCAAATGCTATGCGTTGCACATGAAAACTGAACTAAACATGAGATTGTTGTCAATTATCACTATGAAACCAATGTGGTGATGATTATGGTATGTTAATGTTGGGGGGATTTAACCTTGACAGAGGTTTCAGCTCTTTTGTGTACTTGCAAAGTCTTTGTTTCTATGGTTCTTGTCCATGTTTACTTTGATTTGTACCTGTGTCTTAACCCAGATGGGAGTATGCAAAGCAATTCTGGCCTTAGAATGTCCCTAGCTACATCAGAGTTGGACTTGTATAGCGGATGACTGGCTGCTCCACTCCTTACGGAAAGCTCTGCAGGTAGATACGTACATAGAGTCTGATCCACACATTTTACGAGGCGTCGTTAGGATCAGCGAGCAGCTAAACTACAAGTGTTTGATAAGATTTAACAGTCTCCACAACCACAGTTCATATATTTGTCCATCGGACATCTGCTCCCGATATCTTCAGAATATCTAAACGTGTAGTCAGACATGTTATGCTTTACCACAGAGGTTGCTCTGCAGACACATGGCTAACGCGGATTAGCATACAACGACCGACTAACAATATAGGGTTGAATTATCCTACAAAGTCCTACGTGCAAATACTGTTCATTAGCTAACGTGCATATTTTTTTTCGTACGTAAAAAACTGTGTTTTTTCATGGTAAATATAGTTAGTGAGAATGCAGACGTATAGGTGAACAGTCTTACCTTAGTGCGCAGTTAGCTAGTAGTTAGCAACATAGGTTAGCAACAATTACTAACTCCCCTAGGTCCGGTGGTACCGGAACTGGATGTGAAATATCGCGATACGAGCATTCGTCTGCAGACGCACGCCCATATATGTCCAATTTTATTGTGCGAGGTGAGATATATATATACAGTATATATACACACACACACACGTTTGTGTGTGTAAAACGTCGTCTATACATATCCAATTAGATATCTAAGCTGAATATATAAATATATGAATAAATGAATGATAAAAACATCCACTTAACCCTAGATGGGTTCATGTGTCATTTCTCATTCCGATCATATCAGATATTGTCAGACTATAATAAGATATTTTCCCCATGACATACAAACACATGTCATAGGAATATCTTATCTTCTTATGTTACAACATGAAAAATGTTTAGTTATCGCAATGTGAATTGTTACAAAATGAAAGGAAATGTTATCAAGAAAAGCCATATTTCCATATTTGCTGTGTGCGATTTCTTGTTGCCATGAAGAGTTACTAGAACAGATTTTCACTTGAAATATTGTCTTTACATTGTCAACAATGACAAACGATTGTTATTATTCTCTTATAACATGTCTTGTACTGTCGAGAAAATATCTTGTAATAACATAAAAATATCTTGTTCTTTTTGGATAGTTTCTTGTTTAAATAACCTGCATCTAAATAAAAGTGTTAGAACATGACACCAATCACAACCCAAGGCCAAAGGTACAAACAACACCGTCTCCTACTTTCTGATTGGCTGCTGTACAACAAGGCAATGCTCGGGTTTGTCCAATCAGCGGAGAGGACACGGTGACGTTGCAGATGTATACAAACAGAGGTAGCCATTACAGTCAAACAGTTGGACACAGAGTTAATGTTTGGATCGGACGTCCTCAACTAAAACAGTCTGTCAGGTATTTTCCCGCCGTTAAAAATACACCGAATCATTTCAGGGCGTTACGGGGCTGTTTGACCGTCGTGTTAGTGGTGTTTGTGTCGAAGCTGGTGCTTTTGTTACTGTTAAAAATGGCTGCTATTTGTGTGTGAGAGCGCGGCCATCACAGGCTCATATAACAGCAGACAGGCAGATTGTTGTGAACAGGTGACTTGATCCATGTCTGTCCCCTAATGTGTGTCAGACAGGTGGACCGAACAGACCCCTGAAGGACTGAAATGAAAGATCCGAGTATCAGTAACAGCTCAGCGAACATGACCATCAGCAACGAAGTGATTCTGAGCAGCCAGCTCATCTCCGACGACAACCCGTTCGCAGAATACATGTGGATGGAGAACGAAGAGGAGTTCAACAGACAGGTGAGGACCAGGGCACCAGGCAGACCAGGTCCAAACCCGACTGATGTAGCCCAAAGCAACGCTGAAGTAGATCTCACTTAATCCACAGTGGTTTGGGATCTAGTCCCGGTTTAAAAGTGGTCTAGATGTGGAGAAAAAAAACATCAAAAACTTCCTCATTTTCACAGGTAGAATAACGGATTCATAAGTTAGAAAATGAGTTTCCATTCTCCCTTAGATAATGTAATGTACATTTCATTAGAGTGATGTGATTGTAGTTCTAGTCTTTGTCTAGATGAGGAAAAACTGTAAAATGTCATTTGTTTTCCTTCTTAAAAGGTAGAACAAAGGTTTCCTAAATCAGAAACTAATGATAACTCAAAGAATCTTTAATGAGTCTGGGATAATCTAGTCTAGATTTGATCAATCTAAGTATAGCAGTTTTAGATCTAGTCCTGGTCTAGATGTGACAAAACATTAAAATCCCTTTTCCCCATTTTTACAGGTAGAATAATGTTTTCACAAATCAGAAAATCTGTTTGAGTCTTCAGTCTCTCAGGGATAATGTAATTTACATTCCATTAAAGAGATTGTAGATCTAGCCTTTATCTTAATGTGGGGAAAACTAAAATGTGTTTCCACTGAACAACGCTGAACGAAATAGGAATAGTAGATTAAGGGTTTCACAAATCACAAAGATATCTTGTAAAGTTAAACCACTGTCCTTTCAGGGATAATCCAGACCAGATTTGATCAGGGTTTTTCAAATTATATTTGGACCTCTAGATGTAGTTAAAACTAGTCAAATGTTTTTGTATTTTCACTAACGGATATCACAAAAAAGTTGGTTTTAAAGTCTAAGATTTAATTTGATTTGGAACTGGTCTGGTGTAGTTTAGCTGTGAGGGGAAATAAGTGAAATATCAGTTTTTCAGTATTTCATCTACCCCTGCGTCCTAGACACAAAAAAATTGAAAAAAAATTTTAAAAAATGAACAAATGAGTCCAGGGAACGCACAGATAAAATTCACAATCGTTTTTTCCCCACATGCGGGCAATAAAAATGTCTGTTCACATTTTCCTGAGTCAATTAGTCTGCGGTTAGTGCATACCTCCATCCCATACATCTCTATCTCTTGATTTGTCGATCTGTGGAGTGAAAAGATGTCTCCGAAAAAGAAACTAAAACTATTGTTTGCTAAGGATCTTCCTGGCTCAGGCTGTACAGACACTCGAGTCCGTCGTAGCCTCTCCCCGCCCCCCGCTGCTTCATCACTGACATCCAGCCAGTCGAGCCGGCCATAGGCAGGGGCCCAGTGTCCACAGTGTCTGTCCCCAGCCCCTGCGTTAGCAACAGGAAGGTCAAGTAGCATGACCAAGTAGTCGAGTAAGCCAGACACCCTCACCTGAAGGAAATTAAAAAGCAATCCAGTAACTGACCGACAGAGTAACTTGACCATATGCCACTGTTGTGATGCGTCTATCACTCGCCAGCAGTCCACCACTGACCAGTCTGGATCATATCACCCTAACAGGTTTTAAAATCCTCATTCTTTCAGAATATTTACATTTGTTCATTATGCACTTCAGGCAAATATGATTGTGTTTCACTTTCTGTTTATGTGTGTCCAATGGTGTATGTGTGTGACACTGTGAGTAATTTGATATGGAAGATGATGAAACAACGTACTTTTTAAATTAAAGTTTTATTTCGGGACTCAACAGTATAGCAGTGGGACTCAACTTGATTAGTCCATATTTAGTAGTTTGTGACCTAGGTCTGGTTTATTGTGGCCTAGATATGGAAAAAAACAGCAATCCATTTTTCTATTTTGACAAATAGAATAAAGGTTTCACAGCCTCTGTTTGAAAGACTCTTTATCTTCTCAGGGCAGATATGATCCATCTAATTACAGTGGTTTGAGATTTTAATGTTGTCTGAAACTAATCCTGTATCAGAAAAGCTGCAGATTGAGGTCGGTTACTTGTTGCAGCTCCAATTTTGTCTCCTGGTAGACAGGACTGAGATCCTATCATATTCAAAAGGCTCCGAGTAACAGAACTCCATGAGTGAACAAAGTGGTTAAACTGAGTGATAATTCTGGAGAGAAAACGGAATTGACTGTATTCAGTTCAGACTGCCATAAAGGTACCGTTGTTTCCAAATGAAATTAGTCTGATGGTAATCAGTGAATGAAGCAGGTACTTTCATTCAGATACTTGGGTGGAATCGGAGCTCATTATCCTGGAGGCTCACGATGAGTCTGTGGGAAAAAAAGAATCATTTCTCTTTTTTCAGTGCTATGTACTGTACCATTGTAGTACAGTATGGTATAAATGTTTGCCCATTACTTTAAAGCCATTAAATCAAAATCTAACACGTTGTAGGCAAAACTAATGATACAAACCTGATCTTAACAGTCATTACAGTCACCATAAAACCAGGGTTACAGAGTCCCACCACGTCATAAAATGAGACACACACAAGTTAATCCACATAGAACGTAATGTTGGACTAGGACATTTACACACTACTGTTCATGTAACATTACAATATTCTAATGACCACATATGCATTTGTCTCTATATTCAGATCCAATCTGACCTATGTGAAGTATGAACAGCAGGAAAAACTAAAGTTTCAGGTTAAAAACAGCATCTATAAACCAAAGTGGTCATATTTAGTGTGACCTCCCTTTCTATTTAACATGTCTTTAACCCTTTTGTTGAGACAATATGAGGTTTAGAGCTTTAACTTTGAGATTTTATACCAGGTTTTATTCAATACATCATACGTTTCCACTTGTTTGTGCTGCCTCTTGACACGGAGGTCAGAGGTCAAACTAAATAGTGACTTTAACCTTTACAACACATTTAGTTCTGTTTTTTTGCGTATTTCTTAAGGCTGTGAACAGATTTCCTCTATTTTCTTGGTGTATCTGACAAAAAGAGAATGAGAAATAATATATATATGTTCATTCCAACCCTGTAAAACAACAAATATATAGGTGGACTAAGACTTTTGCACAGAACTGTATGTGTTCGGTATAATTTGTTGTATTAATTTGTCTTTTTGTGATGCTGCAAATAGATCCACGGAAAATCACGAAAACTGATGATCTAATAATCATCTTAATAAAATATATTCTATACAACAGTTCCCAGTTAACCCCCCCACCCCCCCATATCACACCTTGTGCAATA
>JAPQRQ010000002.1:6085654-6097782 GCA_037367365.1 Apogon talboti
ATCATGTCTACAGCTGTAAGATGTCCTGTTCATGATGATTTAAGATAAAAACATCAATATTTCCTTAAAGTTTAATGGGTTTTTCTTCATAAGTGAGATGTGAAGAATGTAGATGGTTAGCTGTGGTAGAAAATTATTATTTACAGGCAGAGCACAGAAAATATTTTAGAAATTTAGAGCAAGAACATTTAAAATCATAGTCATGGATAAAGAAAACAAAATCAATGTTGAGAGTCAAAACCATCTCTGAGGCATTTTGGAAACAAATGTAACCAATGCAATGATATTTATCCCTGTATAAAACTGTATTATGACATTTATTATTGTTTTGTATCCCAGACCCATGGCCATCAGTTTAACTTTAATAAATGTGTGTGTTATCCTTGTCCGGTTTCGTACTCACGCATCAGTTTGTTGAGTTCGGCCTGTGGGATGGCGCTGAATGCGTGGTTGGTGGGGGCGAAGAACGTCAGCGCCCCCTGCTGGTTCAGCAGCTCCGTCATACCGGCTGTCTGGATGGCGCCGACCAGAAGGCTGGAAAGGATGGAGATCAGTTTACTGACGACTGTTGACGTTCAGCTGTAGAGACTCTGCAGTTATTCTGTTTTTCAAACCCAAAGTACGAAGCTTTCCTGGACTGACATGTCTCATACCATCTGCTTAAGTATTTGACATCACTGTATGTTTTACTCGGTCTTTTCTACCGTATGCGTTTGCTTTTCTTTATTCAGTGGAGTTTTTCTGTTTTCTTTATGTGTGACTGTCTCTTCTCAGTATTTTTTGGATGCAAGAGGAGTTCTCACACTTTTGTAACTGCTCATTATTTTTATTTTATCCTTTCAATTTGCTTTTTGATTCTACTTTAGTCCGAGTGTTTATTTAGTTTCAGAACGCTTAAACTCCTACCTCATTTAGTCTCCACTTTTCCATTTGATCTGAACTAAATTTGTGGTTTTGCTTTGACCAGAAGAGGTGGTCTCAGTCCAGATCAAACTGACCATGGTTTGGTTCATTTATATATTCTTACTAGTTTTATCATATCTTGTATTTGTAGCTACTGTATATCTTTGTACAGCACTTTGGGCACTTTCGATTGTTGTATATGTGCTATATAAATAAACTTGACCTTGACCTGCTACCTGAAAACACTCTTTGGATGACTTATGGACTGAAAAAGGGGGTGAGGACCTCAACTCCAAAGTGAAACCACTGTGGAAGTATCTTAGAGTTCTAGAAAAATGCTAAGTCACTAATTTCATCTGGTACCTCATCAGGTAGTCAATTTTTTTTTCCTCCTTAAAAACCTCTTAGGTCAAACTCTGCTGTCTCGACCTTAATAATATTAATAATTTAATTAATATAACACATTTTTCTCCTGACAGACAGCAGTTGCTATTAACAGGATCTACCAACAAGACATGAAATGACTCAGTGCTTGATAAATTTTACTGTTTTTCCACGTCAGTAAGCTAGCACTTAGCATCAGCTCACCTCTGACCCCTCAGGCTCTCATAGTTCCACCTCTTTTGCCCAAATATGGTCACTTCTAGCTCCAAAACTCCAACATGGTGAAAGCCAAATCACAAATTTTTGGCATTTCAGACACCAACGAATGATGTTAGTTCCTCCATCCACTAATTACATACAGTCTGGTCTGGAAGTTACTCACAGCTATAGTCACCCATAAACATCAGAAGAAGAAAAACAAACGGAAGATGGAACAAATTAAAATGAGCTGCGGTTGCACCTGGGTAGAGGAGGTTATTGGTAATAATAATATAAATACAGTCTGGCAGACAAATGAAACGTTAACTAGGAAAAAACATGTAATAAAATAATACCAGTAGAGTAGAATGGCAAGAATATCAGTCTAGTCTGTTCGTCCATGTTTCTCCTTTCAGACAGAACAGGTTTCTAATAGATCTACTGGATTAATAACATACCATAAGTCCATAAAATAATCACTGTCAAATACAGAGAGACGCAGCATGCAAAATTTCAGTGAAAATAAAGTTAAAACAACAAAATGATGACAAAAACATCTACTTTGGTTTGGACTTTCAGATATAAAATGCAATGTAAAGTATTGGCTTGAGTTACTCAGGTTTTATGACGAATGGCTTAATGTATAAGAGGATACATCAAATATGATTAAAAAACTAGTGTCCATTAAAAGGTTCTTAAAACGGTGAAAGCTGTTTTTTTTGTTGTCCACTGTTAAGTATTATCACTGGAAGAAACCAAAACCAGGCTGGTTTTACATGACTGTCTGTATTGTTTGTGTTATAATGTTCATTTCAGTTTACAGAATCATCTCTTTGCTACTAGTTTTAGAGTCAGTTTTCATTAACTATGATTATTCTGGATGCAGCGTGGGTAGAAGTCTGTGTCAAAGTGAATCTGTTTTACTTTAGTATGATGACATGAGGGTTGGATCCTCACTCAGCCAATATTACATGTTTATAATCCAGTCTTATGAAGGCCGACTGTCACTGAACAGAGATAAAGAGGCTGTAAACAGATTTATCCACCTCAGACAAACTGCCAGCGTTTTACACTGTGGTGTATTTCACTGATCTGCTGTTATGTTGAAAATATTAAAGACACTCTGGGGATTTCCTCCGACAGACTGAAGCACTCTCTCCTGATTAAAAGTTCGGTTTTAGTAGCGGCCTGAGAGTTGGAGCTGAACTCCCCTCAGGAGGAGGAGGATGGAGGAGGTCTGAGCCTGAGAAAACACAATGATTTCCTTTCCATCTGCTCAAACCATTGTGGGTTTTTATTCAGACTGCTGCTCACCGAGCCCACACCGCAAAATGTTCCTGAGATGACACAAACCCTCCATCTTCTACACCTTTGTCATCTGGCAGCGCACGGATCTGAGTAGAGGTTAACGATGACGATACAGTTGAAGTGTTGACTGAAGGCTCATTTATGCTCCATCTACATATGTGAAGAAAGACGTGTGTTTGGAAGCATGTAACTGTCACCTCCCACATACTTCTATGTGTTCTTTACATTGGCATGAAGGTTAAATAACACACTAGAGCGAGGCTGAGAGTGAAACGTACATGACAACTTTTGTACTATAACAAACAGTGGTGGAGGTTGTGATAATGTACATGTTAAGAAGAGGTAAAAGCAGATGCAATGGTCTGGTCCGTGAAGCTACTGACTTTTATTCATAGTATTTTTCCAAAGACCGTGTTACTGGTTCCATTGCCCCATGGTTTTTGGTCGTATTGCTTCATTTCATCCATATCCATAAACTTTGAGAGGACTTTCAGAAATATAGATGGATAAAAAAATCATAGAGTGAGGTGGTTCTGTCCATGTGTGTATTTAACAAGTATAAATAACGCCTTACACAGATAAGCCTTTTGCGTCGTAAGGTAGAATCACAGAATGAGTGCACATTTACGATCATATAACACTTTATTTTATTATATTTTATTTTGTTAATGGTTTCTACAGACTGTGAGATTTCAGAGTCTTAACAGTTAACAGCCAACTACAGACTGTGATATGGATCTTATGAACTATAATATGTTTGTTCTGCAAACATGTTTCTGAAGCTACAACATAAGTCTTTTTTTTTGCACTCTCCTGATTTTGCTTTATGCATGCACACTTTTTCTTGCACTTCATTCTGTTGCTGCTTTGACCGTTGAATTTCCCAGTTGTGGGATCAATAAAGTGTAATCTGATCTAATCTGATCTGATCTGATCTGATCTAATCTAATCTAATCTAATCTAATCTAATCTAATCTAATCTAATCCAAGTCAAAATAGAAAATTAAAAGTCATTGGCATATGCCATCTACCTGCACTGCTATACTTATTAATATTGAAGCTACGATAAGGATTGCACTGTTACAAATGTGTTATTTATGTGCAAGGGGAAAAAATCTGACCCAGTCTTGAATGGAGGTCAACTTGTGATACCAAATTTGCAAATGAAGTTTAAGTTTGGTATTTTAGTTACATAAACATCCCATAATGATCTGTATAACATTAAGTGATGCTCATCTGAAACTCCTGATCATGTCCGAATTTGGTTCCAGACTTTTTGTCGCAAGATCAAGACAACGGCCGCCTGTGAAATATAGGAGCACCATTTTTAGCCAAAGGTATTATACAATTTTTATGTATTTATTATTATTTTTAATCACATCACCAAGGTCTCTGTGATTGCAACTCAAGACTGACGATATTACTGAATAATCCCATCAGCTTCAGATGAGCACACGTGCAGTTTTTATGTTTTTTAATTGACGCTTTCTATATTAGAAGAGTACAATATGGCAGGGCACGCAAATACAAGACAAATTAACTCAAACTCATCACTGTAGAACGTTAAAGCTGCCCAATACAACAGGAGCACTGACTGAGGTCTCAGCTTCCAACATGTCTGTAGAGGACATTTAAGTCTGATCTAACAGTTTCTTGCATGCATAGTTTGTTATTGGTGAAAGACATGCAAGCTCTGTATGCAGTCAACCACCAATGATCAACCACAACCTGAAAATGAGCAAAGACCCAAAGAAAAACACAGAAAATAAAGTCTGGTTACTCAAACAAAAGCAGCCTCAGTTGGGTGGAATTATTTCAGTTACAGAAAAGACAATGTTGAGCAAAAACAGCAGCTTGGACAGTACCTCCTGCTGTTGTTCATATTGTTAATTTAATCTGCTGCATGATGAGGAAAAAGCCAGATGCAAATGCCATCCAGAGTAAAAAAAACTAAAAAGATTTCAGATGTCTCTGCCACTGTTACACCACAGGATTATAAATAGAGCTGTTTAAGCCCACTGTAGAAAGTCCAAGTATTTTATTAATACCAAACATTACACAAAGGTCAACGCTTAAGGCTTGAATATGACGCCAATCCTAAAGTATATTCACATGTAATACCACTGACGGCCACTAGATGCTGATGCCAAAAGTCCATTAATAAGATTTTAGAGTTAATAGAAGATTTAATGTCCCCTGTATCAAAGTTTTAGAGCTTCAGTTTATTGAATAAAATATTGTTTTTCCCACAGCGCAAATGTAGTTACACAAACAAGACTGTTAGAGGATATTTTAATGCAAAAATTTTGACTTCCTCCCACTCATTTTCAAATATGCAAATAAAGTCATTATATGTTTTCATGATTTCTCAAAATCTGTTTTATTTCTAGGCACTAAGGAAACTGAATTGAACTGATGTTTACTATTTTACAGCGCATACTGTTCAAAGATTAGACCCTGGTCCGTTTGTTTCTAGTCTGAATAATTTCAGTGTAACATAAAACAACGGATTAGCCGATAGCAGAAGATTCATTCATATAAAACCAAGTTATGATCAGAAAATCAGCAAAGGTAAGAGGTTAGCTGATGTTCTTCTGGTTACATGGATGTATAGCATGTAGATACTGATACAATTGTCTTATACCATTATCATGGCAACACAGACGGACCATGTGTAAGAGGCTACACATTTTGTCCAAATATGGTCACTTCTGGCTCAATAGAACCAAAATGGCCAGTTCACAAACTTGAGGCTTCAAAACAACCGTCCACATAATGAGAGACGTTACAGTGTCTTCATCCACTTCACTAATACAGTCTACGTTACTGTGTAGCCCTTGAATAAAATCTATTGGAGTGATTATTTGGAGATGCAGAGAGACGGTTACATCTCTGACAAAGTAAAATCAATACAAAGAGTGCATCTGTTGAACATGCTTCATATTACATATAAAATGTATGTGTTTCTCTGCTCACCTGAAGCGATCATCCGCCTTCAGGACGTCCATGACGGTTCCCATCGGGGGGACGAGCACTTTGTCCACAGTGAACATGGTGGCGTAGCGGCCGGTCTTATCATGGGCGGCGATGCAGGCGTTTTCAATGCACAGGTTCTGAAAACAGACACAAAGAAGTGTTACCAGAGCTGGAAGAAAACTTTGTGGTACAATTATTAATAAAAACCCAGTTAAATATGTAGTCCATACCCTAATCTGAGTATATAAATAAAGACAAGAGGAAAGAACCAGTTAAATGACTAACTTCTGTAAGGCAACAGACCACGTAGTATGAAAATGTTCCCTACACATTCCCCAACAAATGTAGGGAAATGATGTATTTTACTGTAGTTCAGATAACTGTACTTCATGCAGTTTTTAGTCAGCTTTGTTCTTTCATTCTTTTCATCAGACAAATGTAATAAAAAGTTTGATTTATCAAAATAACAAAATAATTTTCTACATGTGCTATCAATCAGTCAATCCGATTTTATTTATATAGCATCACATTATAACAAAAGTTTTCTCATGACACTTTACATGTCGAGCTGAATAAACCACTCTTGTTTTTGACTTTGACACCGAGAACTTTGACTCACTCGTATTCCCTTCATAGGTGCATATCACAGATGAAAAAAGTAACAGTGAAAATGATGAAAAATACTTCACAATAGACATGAGTAATGGACAACAGTAGTAAAGGGAGGCAGGATCATGGAGAAAAGGCGTTGCAGATGAATCATATTCTATCGCCGACATTAAAAACTGATTTGCACATTTGAAGTGAATGTCCCTCATTTTCAGTATATTGTTTTTATTGTTAGACTGGTTTAATAGTCCTCACATGGCTTTAATAAGACATGGGGTTCAGTTGCACACAAACAGCCAGTAGAAATGTCCTCCAAAGCCTTTCTAATTCACATTTCAGAGCCTGTTTTCTGATCTGTGATTCTACTGGAGGAAACATTGTGTGGACTTGTGACACCTCTATCTTCCTGCCACATGCAGGGCACAGATGTCCACTTTAATTACTGCTGAATGTATGTACGTTCTATTCCCTACTGGGAACCACAGCTTTTGGCCCAGTTCAGACCTGGCATTACCATACACTTTTCACAATGCATTTTTTTAACATGCGTTTTCAAGTGGACAGCTCTTAGTACGCCCCTTTAACACCTGGCATCCATGTGCATCGCCACTAATAAATTATGACCAGAGCTCACATCCTCACTCTATTTGCAAATAAACAATATCATCTAATGTCTTTAAATGCATCATGAGCTTTCACTTCCTTCAAATATTTAGAATGCTGCATAAGATATCCAAGTTTAACACACTGGTTTTATGATGTTTCTTTACAAATGCATCACAAATAATGAAATGCCAAAATATGCTTTTTTTTGCTGATTTCTCATCTCTATCTTTTATAATAGAAGGATAATTTAATTCAAATGGCACCGTTCACACCTTACATGTTGATATAATGACATTAAAACATATGTCAGGTGTGCTTTAGTAATGACCAGATTTAAAGTGCTTTAAACTAGATTATGTAAACCATTATGTTTGAAGGTCACTTTGGTACACTATGAAGAAGTCATATTACATCTGTGGGCTTCTTGAAATGTTACAACATCTTTAATAAACAGAAACACTTTAATACGTGATATTGAGACACACAATGATAATACAATATTTATCCAAATATAAATATGCTATTTTCATATACACTTGAGTTCATAGATATACATATTGTTAATATTGGGTCTATTCATATTTTATATCTATTTCTTATTTTTATTCTACTTTCAGCTCTCTTCTTATTTTACTTTTGTAAAATGTTATATTTGATTTTCTTTTTCTTTTTTTGTTTTTGTAATTTTATATTCACACTACTCTTTTTTTTTATTAATATTGTTGCACTGACTGTAGTACTCCTCCTAATTTCATTGTACACAGGATGACAATAAAGGCTATTCTATTGTATTCTATTCTATTCACATCCCAGAATGCATTTGTGTTTGCAATGTTATGAGAGTAGGGGCATTTAAGAGACAGATCACCTTTGAGTGATCACATCTGAATGAATTAAGATTGTGTTCACACTAGTCTTGCACTCAAGACTAACTAAACCAAGACATCACCAAGACCATAATGGACTAAGACCAAGACAATACGAAGACTCTGAGAGGTTGAGACTTAGGGTGCATTTAAACTGGCCCTGGTTAATAAAGCTCTGGTTCGTTTCCTTGGAAAGTCCAGTTCATTTGCAGAGGTGTGAATGCTGATGTGGATTAAAGAAGTGAACTCCCTCTAAAAACACAGTTCTCGGTCCACTATTAGGTGTGAAAACATCTTAGGTCAAGAGCAAGGCCGAGTCCAGACCAACACCAGAGTAAACACACAACAAAAGCATTAACGCAACTGACTTTTTGAAGTAATATAGATTAATATGGTTTAAGAAGTGAGATGATTTATGTAGCCAGTGAATGGGCAAAGTGTGTGGAAAGAATTACATAGTAAAAAACCTTTTCAATCTTTAATAATGATGATGGTAAAATCAGAAAAACCACTAGATACTTAATGATAACCCTACAGCTGTGCTCTTGAAATGAAACCCTGAGTACTACAACTGTAGTTCATGCATTCCATTACAAACATCTACTTGTAACCAGATCACCAAAACCACATCGTATTGCAGTTCTCGACTGGGCCTTTAACTCCTTCTGTTCATCCATCAAGTTTGTCTCTTTGTTTTGGTGAAATACTTGAGTCCTGCCTTTCCCAAGCTCAGAGCTGGGACCCAAAATGAGTCATGGACACACTTTTTATTGGGTCACCAATTAGCGGAGTAAAATACATAACATACATAATAATGCAATTGATGGGGTTCAATATTGTAAATAAAATGGAGTGTTTGTTCAGTTCAGCTCAGATTCAGCATATGAGGCTGTGTTTCCGAAAAATACTTGCACGTTTACGGTTATGGACAAACGTTTTGGAAACTACACAAACTGACCTGTTGCCAAAATGTGATTTATTTGCCAATAAAAGTCTTGAAACTTATGAAATGCTTCTAATTGTTATTAACCATGTCTGCATTTGTAAAATACTGAATCAACAAAACATCTGGCAACAACTGGCAAAACCTTCGACCATGACTAAAATTAATATACAGGAGTTTAACAGTGGACATGTGGACAGGTGTCACAGCCACATTCTCTGTATCAGGGAAAGAAACAAATGAGAATAGACTTTCACTGACAGTGTATCAGTGATTTTTGTTGGTTGGATAGTATGATGCCATGACATTTTAAGATTCCATCCCTGATTTGTCCTTAACCCATAAAGACCCAAACAGCCACTGATGAGTCACGACCAAAACCATCTACTGATCTAAACTGTCTAATACCTGTTGATCCACTAATCCTATCAATACATGTCAGTAATTGGTGTAAAATGCAGTTATTCATCTTTTCATGGTCATCAGATATGACCCATTTGGACGTTCAGAGGCTCCGTAGTTACCATGGAAACACCGTCATCTTCTACATTATTGATTCACCAGTAAAACCCATGGAGTTGGATCAATGACAGTGGATGGACACACTGGGTTTAAGTTCAGATTTTGCTGACAAGGTCACATTTTCTTCAGTTTTCTCTATTTCTGATATAATAACCCCCAACTTTAATCCGAGCTTTTATGAACATCTATGTGATCAGTGAATTAAATATAGGAAAATACCTGATTTTCACTTAAAAAAATACAACATGCAGAGGATAATATAATAATAAATAGTGATAAAACACTTAAGAAAGATTAAATAGAGAGGAAAAATTCATTTTTGTAATTGCCACAAAAGGGTCTTTATGGGTTAACATGGATCAGTCAACAAAGTGCATTATTCAACATTTTTTTACCAGTGAAAGAGTAAGTAAAGCACTTATAGTTTAAAGGACTTCATTGGTATCAAACTGAAAAAGTATGGTGACCTTTCACTGATGATGGTTTTTACATTAGAACCAGGAGAACACAGCTCTGCGAGGGGGTGCATTAATACCAGGAGAGTAAAGTCATGTGTTTAACACTTATATTACACAGCTTTTACTCCGTCACTAAAACTAATAAAGCTAATAAAGCCTCAGAGATTTTGCTGTTTTATAGATGGCTGCAGATAAAATTAAAATCAGAAACACCCCTCACTGAGAGGACGCCTGGAGCCGAGCGTGACATTAACGTGACTGTTACGGGAAACAAGCACATCAGTGAAACGACACCAGACCCGTTATCCAGTTAGCAGCATGTGTTTAGACCGTGGGGGGGTGTAAAGCAGTGCAGCTCTGGGGACGATAACACCAACGGATCATGCATTTGGAAGGTTTTACACAAAGTCAATCTGAAACAGCCAGTGTGAATTCTACAACATCACATCTTTTTCACAGATTTCTCGCTGAGTCGACTCGTCTCCGCCGTCGGCATCACATCCTGGAGGACGGACCCTTCAGGCGACACACGCACGCACACACACACACACACACACGCACACACACTCAGACAGACTACAAATGGTGTCTGGAAAGACTTAGCAGCCGTGGGAAGCAGGAAACGTTTTGCGGTCTGCAGAGTTCATTACTGCGCAGAAACATGAGCCACCCATGAGACGCAGACCTGAAACATGTGGAGCCACCGTGGAGTCCACCAGAGACCACATCAGTGCTGTCCCGTCAGTCCAGGTTCAATAACACTTACACATATTCTAATGTCAGCCGTGGTTCCTGAGATGCTGCAGCCAGAGCGCCCATTCAGGGTTCAGGGAATCACATCCGGTTCCGAAAAAGTCTCGGAATAATGGACGATAAACCAAGAATGGACTAAAGACGCGGTGCAGAGAGGACTGAGTGGCAGGACTGAAATCTGACATCCTGATACTTCATGACACACACCACCATGTAGTGGAGTTTCTATAAAACGACCACATGTACAGGCTTGTTTCTCATGTGTGATCTGATCTCATCATGTTAGTAATGCTGCTTCAGGGTGGTTGTTATGTTGTCTGACCTTTGAGCCGACATGAAAAGACATGGGATGGCAAAAGGTAAGAAAAAAAATGCAGAAAATGTCCTTCTTCAGTGAAAGATGTGAAGGAGAATTCTTCAGGATTTAGGTGAAGCTGCTGTGGGAAACGTGCAATGTTTTTCTGAAAGCACATCTCTGCACTATTTATGTACTGTTTCATGCATTCTGTAAACTTGACCATGAACCAGTCCAGTTACATTTTGCATCCACCATTCAGACCCACTATAAATGTCCACTGACATTTGTCAATATGAATCCTCAATCATTAGTCACATCCATGTCACTTTTCCAGTTATAGCTTTTACAAGACACACATGGAGAGTTTATGAAAGGTAATTATTTGTTATCCTCATGCAATAACTTCCAAAAATGTGCAAAAACCCTATATAATGTAAATTATGTGCAATAAGTCGTGCAGTAATCTTCTGCAGTTTGTGCAAAATCCTCTGTTCTTGTAATAACAATGCAATATTTATTCAATATTTATCCAAACATAAATGCACTATTTTTAATAAACTTGAGTTCATAGATATACATACTGTTACATACTATTGATATTGTTAATATTGTGTATATTCATATTTTATATCTATTTTTTTTATCTTTATTCTACTTTTGGTTCTATTTCATTTTACTTTTTTGTAAAATTTCACATTCTGTTTTCTTATCTAGTTTTTAGGTTTTGTATTTTTATATTCACTTTATTCTACTTTTCTGAAGTATTGGTGTTTTATTCGTAGTGTTGCACTGACTGGAGTAGCACTCCTAATTTCATTGTACACACAATGACAATAAAGGCTAATCTATTCTATTCTATTCTATTCTATTCTATTCTATTCTATTCTATTCTATTCTATCAAACAGTTTACACATCTGAAATGATTAATCAATTTCAAAAATTAATCAGTGTTTGTTAACTGTTTCAGTCATATTTGAGGTGAGCCACTCAAATATGAAGATTTGGTGCTTTTCTGTTTTGACATTTCTGATGTATTTTTAAGGTTTGGGATGTTCTTTGGAGAAAACAACCAAAGTGAAAATGTTACACTGACCCTCTGGGTAATGCTGACTGCATTTATCATTGTTTTTGAGACAAGAATCAAGACGAAAAAAAATCAGCAGGTTACCCATAATTCCAATCATCACTTGCTGCACCTGCTTTTACGTGTGTAGCAGGAAGATGAATCCTCAACCATCATACACACCAAACAGCGATAACATTCTGACCACTGACAGGAAAAGTACTAATAATATTTATTATT
>JAPQRQ010000002.1:6138357-6157256 GCA_037367365.1 Apogon talboti
ACCGTGGAAACACCGTCATCTTCTCCAACATTGATTCACCAGTAAAACCCATGGAGTTGGATCAATGATAGTGGATGTGGACACTTGTTTTTAAGTTCAGTTAATGATCTATTTTGCTGAAAAAGTCGCATTGTAGTAATTTTTTCCCTATCTAATAGATCTAATAAACTTTAAATTCACTCTTTTAGCTTTTAGTAAATTAAATATAAGAAAAATACCAGATTTTCACTGAAAAATTCAAAGTGCAGAGGATAATATTGCACTTGGGAAAGTAAAAAAAAAATCATTTGAAAGTTCTAACAAAAATAGTCGTGGGTCTTTAAGGGTTAAACTCCAAGATAATTCCTCATTTGCTTCACTTTGGAGGGTCTCACCCTTTGACCTAAGTTAAGCCATGAAATTATCAAGACCTAAAAGTAACAGTTATTTTACAAAGCACATCTTCAGGTGTTTAAAAGGCTCCTGATCTGCTCATGACTTCAGGCCTCATTCTTCACTGACTCAGAGACAGAATATAAACCTGAGATGAGGTCACAGACGTCTGTATTTAATATGACTCAGCTCACTGTTGAAAAAAGCCATATTTTACACTAGCTGTGTTTATACAGGACCAACGCATTATTCCCCACTCATCACCACCTTCATCAGGTCAATATATCTGCATCAATGTTGTGATAAAGTACAGGAAACTGGAAAGAATACAACACATTTATCTCACCATTTAAAAAAAAAAAAACCTTACTCAGCCTTTTTACCATTTTAAATCTTTTAAGGAATAAAATTTAAAAAATAGTTTTGGTTAGGAGAATTTTGTGTTTCTACATCTATTTATGTCCTTCCTTTAAACTCCTCACATCAGGAAGAACAGATTTATTTATTCAGAGAAACAACCAGATCAAGTGTTTATTTACACGGTCATTTCATTGATGAGAGACTGAGAGTGGAATAAAAGAGAATGACAAGACCGATGGAAATAACTTCCTGACCAGAATTAGACTTCGGTGCTTTGTAAGACGGACACCATGGGAAACAACCACATGAAGTAAGTGTTACAGTCATGAGGGGGAATCTGTCAGAGTCCAGGACACTGACGCTGATGATGGAGATGGATGGAGTTTGATGAAGAGATGTTGTCATGAGCGAGAAACTGAAGACTGATGTTGGAGAACGGGGGGGGGGTTTCCAGACACCAATGACATGAGAGAGAGAGAGAGCACTTAAAGCTCATCACTGATTGGCTGAAGGGTCTGAAGGGTCTGAAGGTCAAGTTCGAGTTTATTTATATATGGTCTACACTGAACAAACTGAGACATTTTTATACTGAGAGGCTGTTACTAAAAATTCTACATTAGTGGAAATTCAGTGACATAGACACACAGCTGGGGTCAGTGATGACTTTATTTTAAAACAATGAGCTGAGTCATATTAAATACAGATGTCTGTGAACTCATCACAGGTTAAACTCTGTCTCTGGGTCAGGTATTAATGTGGGTCGACAGGGCGAGCAACTGAAGAATACTTTAAACCTTATTAAAGCTTATTAAAGAATACATTTTTTTGTTCTTGTGTTATTTAAAAAAACATTTTAACAAAATTTAACACTGAATGGCCCTGGCCATTGTCAAATGTTTTAACTCCAAACATACAAATTACTACACTGTGATGGAGACTAACAGAGAGATATTTTATACTTAATTAATTTTTCTGTATGAAAAAATAATTATGCCATCTGACAGAAACCAGTTATAATACGCGACCATGCTGCCGTTTAAGTGAATTACAACTTTACTGAAGAAATTCATGCTGAAAATCAAGCAGTGCGGTATAGAAGTGGTTAAACATAGAGCTTAATTTAATTTGAAAGCAGACAAAACACCTGAGAGTTGTATATGATTTCCAGGTACTACAGATGAATAAATGAAATAATAAATGTAATAAATGAAATGTAATTAACTGCGTTCCAGCACCGTTTACCTTTTAGTTCAGCATAACGACATGCTGACGGAGATGCTGTTGCCGTGGTAACCACAGGACCATGTCAGACCTCACCCTGTAATGAGACGTGAGGAATCTGTCAGCTTTTATTTTAACTTTACAGCCCATTTGGCCTTTTTCACACTCTGCTGCTGCGGGCGCTTAAAAACAAACGCATCCCGTCTACATCAGACTGTACACTGTTGTAAAAACTCCTGTCGGGCTGCGTTTAAGTTCCTCCTGAAAGGCATGAAATAACTACAGGCTTCGGGAAAGAGACATCAACTTGATGGCAGTGTACACAATGATGACGCCTTAACACGTATGCAGGTCAGTCCCAGACCATCCCCTTTTAGTGACTGCAGTCTAGACCAGTCGTTCTCAAATGGGGGTACAAGTACTCCCAAGGGTACTTGTAAGACACCCAGGGGGGTACTTGAATTTTTTTGGGCAAAATACATTAAATAAGTCATCATGTACTGAATACAAAATAAATAATGGGAATTAATGTTGAAATATAAAACACAATAAATACATCCATGTAATAAAATTGACACTCCTCACCTTATTTCATTTGAATATTTTAAATTTTTTATATTATTATTGTCAGTCATCTTGTTTAAGCTTTGGTAACATTTTAAGAACATTTCTATTTTATATTATTCAAGATGAGTTTATTTGAGTAATTAAGTCATTATTTTTTGTTGATGAAAGGTTCATTTATTCATTAATGACCATTCATTTTGTTTTTCTTATCAATTAAAGAAGGCACTTTTCAGTTTATATTCTGCACATAAAATTTGCTTAGAAAGATTTGTCATTTTTAATATATTAAAGTTAAATATATGTTGTTTCTTTACAAAGTTTTGTAAATAAAAACAGACACCTTTGGCACAGGATCTAATTTTGCCTCATTTTTTCAAACAAAAATGCTGAAGCGAGAGTTTAAAATATATATATTTCATTGGGTACTCCACTGTAAAAAGTTTGGGAACTCCTAATCTAGACGGTCTTCTTCATTCTTAACACGTCCTAACTCAGCTTCACTGAAAACCAACTGAACCATGAGCTCATCCAATCAGTGCACATTTCACTGCCATTCAGTCCATTTAAGATGCATTTGTGTCCAGAGGTCTCAGTTTCAGGCTGCATGTTTGGATGCGGCAGCGGATTGGATTAAATGTCAGTGGTGTTCTGATGTTCTCCTGAGTCCATGTGTCTACGTTCATTACAGTAGCTCAGTGGTTTGTCATGAAATGCCACATATTGAGCAGTGGTTTACGCCCTTGGCCTTTACCGCTCCTACAAACTGCAGTCTTTAAAGTTTATTGCAGCTACACTTTGTGCCATGGACCTAATAAACGTGGGTACGACACACATACAGATGGTGTAATGATGAAATGTAAACCTGATAATGACTCAAGAAAAAACGACAACCTGGGATGACAAATTGAAAGATTGATTAAAGTGTGTAGCAGCAGTCATCCTAAACTTTACATACATAATTTTCCCTTGACTCTCAGAAGCTTTTCACACTATTAAGTCAGAAAAATGCTAATTCTTTGCAATTTTCTGTTGAGAAATATAATTCAATATTTGTCTTAAACATTTTGGCCCAAAGTGTTAGATCATGACAAAGACAAAACATTTGTTGGATCCTCTCACTTGCTACCAATAAACCTGTTGGCTGTATAATCTGATGGAACTGTGTTACTGGAAATTCTACCAACATATCAATCTTATTTTGTCTGTTTGCCAGCTTTTTTTGGAGTATGATGTGTCCTAAGTCTGAGTAGGTTTAATGTAACCTGTTAGGAAACATAGAGCCTAAGAACTAATCACTTTAAGCAACTATATTAGTCCTTGAAATATTTTTTTTTGCATCTATTCCATATTTTTACCCACATATGTTCATATTTCTATATTATTACCTATTACTGTTTCGATTAGGCATCTATAGGTTTGGTTTGGTTTATTTTTATTTTTGAATATCAACATTTAAAACCAAAAACAACAAAGAAAAACAAAGAAAAAAGAAAAGAAGCGGGATGAAGTGCAACTTATCTACCCCCCCAGACAGAACGCATATTATACATGTCTACATACAACCAGCGATAGAACAATAATTATACAAATACAATGCACCGTACTCCCTACATACAATATAAGAACCCATCTATCAGATGTTCGTAAAAATGTTGTAATTCAATAAAGACGATAAAGAACATGAACTGGTATTTTTTTAGTATTTCAACATTTCATCCACAAGCAGTTTTGTTTCATCACAGACTTACACATTAAAAAAGGGTTAAAACACACAGAAACTCCACCTGAGCTAACAGTTCACTGTGACCTGAATTCCTCCTCTGCTGACCTCTTTTCCACTTGTAAAACATTTAGACGGAGGAAAATATTTACAGTTTTACAGACCCTCACAGACAAACCAGTCAGTCAGTATTACGTACTCATAATGTGTTCATTAAAGCTTTATTTATGTAGGTTAATATATTACATATGCTTAAAAGACTGTTAAACTGTCTTTATTTATCAACATTAGAGGGAAAACTGCATTTCTAAACCTAAATTGACCAAAATATTAATTATTTTCAAAGTTTTGGCTGTCAGGTCATTTATAAATTATTCTGAATATCACCGCTGTGTGAACCAAACACAGTTCATATAAGACCTTGTTAAACCTGAACACCATCCTCAGGTCTGATCCCAGACTGAGTCCTAGACCTCATAGTTATTTACCAACTGACTTAGTGTTGGCCTTAGACTGAGCTGTGTATGTCAAACAGAGCTTTAGTTCTACAGAGTATAAAGAGTTGGTAAAACATGTTAGAAATGTAACCCTCAAAATGTATAGAAGTGCCGTCATTGTTGATGTAAGACATTCAATGGCTCCTGTTTGACTCACAGGTTTGGACTCATCATGACAGTGGCTGTGAATGTACTTGATGTTTCTCTACGTTTGGGCCTCTCATCAGTGAAAATACAAAAAAAAAAAAAAAAAAAAGCAAACACAACAGAAACATATATTATAAAGTCCAGTTTGTGCGTATCTGTGTTCAGGGAAAACGTAGAGATTGTTAAACGATGGCATCACACCCCGTTTGACTCATGTCTGTTGTGTCTTTGTGGAACGAAGCTCCACCTGGAACATCAAACCCAGGTGTATAAACCAGTGTGTGACCTGCAGTAGATGGAGGTCAGCACCGATACCTTTGGGAGACGGACCGGACCAGACCAGACCAGAGTTATGCACAAATCCACATCATGTAAAAAATACACCTCCACAACCAACACGGGGCGACATTTATCCAGACTTTTCTGATCACACCATATAATGAATCCAAAAACATCTTATATAAAATTAAAACACTGATGGGAGAAGTGGACCAGGTTCTTTTACCTAATTAAAGGCACAATTTTTATTGGAGTATTTTAATATTATTATTTAATTGCCATTTTGACAGTAGAACTTCTACTTAAGGTGGAATATTTTCAAAGTGTAATATGAACTAATGCTCCATCCACACTGATGTGGATCTTTTACAGTCCATTTGGGCCAATTACTCACATGTAAACATCATTTTAGGTCCCAGGAGGCCCTTTTCCACTGCAGGAACTTTTCCAGGAACTTTGAGCATTACCAGGAACTTTAAAAACCCCGGTGCATTTCCATCTAAATTACCCAGGTAAAAAGCTTTCCCTCGCCCCCAAACTTTCCCAGAAACAGTTCCCGGTAAGGAGGTGGTGCTCCTCAAATTACCTGGAATTCTTGGGGGGCGGGGCTCTATGCTGGGGAATGCTGATTGGTGGACTACACATGCGGCGTTCCGCATTCCGTTCAGCCGGCATTAAGCCACTGTTCAGCAGCAAACTTTCTTTTGTTTATTTTATTTCCGCCTTCGTCTTATGAGGTTAACGGTAACATTGTGATAATTTGGAAAATATGGACCAAAAAAGGACCTACGACAAGTGGACGAACGACGAGGTCCAGGCTCTTTTGAGCGAATTTGTGGAGGAGGAAATTCAGAGGCACTGCAGCAACTCAGGACTCGGCGACAACAGAGATTCTTCACATTTTCCCAAGTGTAGGTTTTATAAACTCCTGTTTCTATGTGTCCATGTACTGAGGTATCATGGACAAGTCCCCATCATGTAGAGAATAAACTTCCACAACCACAACCAACACTTAAGGAAACGCAACTTTACAACTGAACTACACCTTCATGACAGATTAAAGCCTATGAGTCTGATACATCCAGTATTATCCACGGTGTCCACAGGTTGGACAACAACAATAATGGAGAATTTAGCATCAGGTATTCTGTAATGAACACAATCATTAGTCTCATAAATGAGCTCCATGTAAACCAATGGCAACAGTAAAAACCTACTTTTACATGAGTGCAGCAGTAACATCATATATAACAGTAAATCACTGACAGGGACTGTTTCATGGCACTTTTCACACTACATTTGTCAGGGTTTGGATGCAGGTCCTCGTGGATGTGGATGTAAAACTTGAATCTCCGCAGAAACCTGTGGCTCCAGCTGTCAGATACATCGAGAAGAAGAAGAAGAAGAAGAAGAAGAAGAAAGTGCCCAACTGGGAAAACTCCAGTAAAACATCAGAACCAGTAAACCGGACTTAGTGTGTGACAGATGGTCAAGTACACAGAGCGGCTTTGTGCTCAGGTTTCCAGCAGATGTTCTGAGAGGTTAAAGGTCATATGCGTGGGGAAGGAGTGTGGAGCTTTGACTCAATGATGTTTCAGACCTGGCAGTGGAGTGTGACCAAATAGACTGGTTTCAGTGTGCAGCAGCGCCCTCTGCTGGAGTGTTTTATACAACTCAATGGGTATTAAGTAGGATATGAAATAAAACAAACATACAGCCTTGGAACAGTACTGTATGAGCAACACATTCAACCACCAACAACTAGTGGAGCAGATCAAATTAATATTTTAAGTCAAATCATGCAAATGTTGATGGAGGAAGGAAATCCGGAAGAATCCCAGGGATCAACTTCCTTCCTACAAAGGCATGTATTCTGTCAGTTCTAACTTCAAAGTGCATGATGTTAAAACACTAGACCTGTGAGGTATGGGGGTGAAAATCTTTGAGGAGTCTACATTTATTTCTGTGAAACTGTGTGGGGTTTAATGGCAGCTTTGGATGATTAATACCTGTTCACACTAATGCCTGGATATTTTTGCCTCTTATACAAAATTCTACCCATACAGTTACAAACGTAATGTAAAACATAGTCTGTGTTGGACTTATAACTGTGGATCCTCAGATAACAGAGGGTTTCATCTATCATCATGTTCAGCAGCAATGATAAAGTTAAATTAAAAATGTTGTTTTGGGTTTTTAAGGGTTTTCTTTGTATTATACGTATTTCAGCACAACACTGGTACATGTGTCCGTCTCCCAAACATGTCAGTATTGACTGTAATCTCACTGTGCACCACACTCTGACTTATATAACACATATTTCATGTTTCAGGCTTAGACAAATGCAGATGCATGTGATTCAGTTGTTTTCTGATTTCTTTGTTTTTCACACAGATGCACTAAAAACACGCGTTAAAAATGTCCTTTTTCGAAAACAGTGTTTATATTCTATTCTATTCTATTCTATGTTCTGTTTATATGTGGACAAAAGGTTAATTTTCTGAAATATCTGAGTCATTTCTACCAGACCTTTGACTTGTCCAGACCTTGTGTTATCATGGATGTTTCAATCTCAGGTGTCCACCTGTAAACACATCTGTTAACAGTTGACATTAGAATGCATCTCCACGTGTCTGGAGTGATCACCCACAATCAGATTTGATTTCCCACTCGATATGTAAATACAGAAGGTCACCTATAACCTAAAACACAGTGTATACTTTCCTTTCCAAATTGAGTAGGTTGGAAATAAAATGTTTTGGGTTTTTTTCCCCCCATAAATTTCATTCACTGGGCTGTTTGAAGACTACAAATACCAATAGTACTTTCCTTTGCTGATACTCACAGTGGAATCCATCAGTTGGAAATATTGATGCAAGTTTCCAAAATGCCTTAGACCAACCTCAGATTAATGTAACTGCACCTGAAATGATTAAAGTGAATGTGTTAGTGAACCATTTCATGATTTGACCTGCAACAGTATCACCATTTAGAAATATTTTCATTCAACATGTATTTAGTCATATTTAAATAAATGTTTTCATTGTAAACTGGCATCTAGAAGGTCAAAAATTAGGTTAACTATTATAAAAACATGACCGTGGCCAAAAATATTTACATAAACTGTCAAAATTAGACCTACTGAACAGCCAACAGAGTACATGCATTTCTAAACGTTGGTGTATCTTGAATATTAAACTGGGCAGAGATGTAGATTACTACTTATTCCCTGGGGAATCAGTACTGGTATCACCATGTCCTTAACTTCTTTATAAAAGATGAATAGATGTGCCAAACTACATCTCCAAAGGTTCATTATTGTATCAAACATCCCACTACAGAGCTTCAAACTCACCTGTTTCTACAAGGTCTAATCTGTTGTTGCATTTTGCTGTTCATCTGCAATTTATAAATAATCCAAGGACCCTTCTCCATGGCAACAGCAATTGAGGCTGATGGGTCTTTTAATACCTAAAGTCATGTTTAAACTGGGAAAAAAAAGTTTTTTTACAGACTTAAGTTAAACATAAACATCAAAAGTACATTTTATTTTGCATTTTAGATAGGTCATATGTTCTCCTGAAAGTTGTATTTGTTATATTTTACTTGAAAGTTGATGGAATTGACCTGAAGAAGAAATGCAGGATGAGTTGGCCATGTTGTTTAACTTTGTGATGTGTTAAAACAATGGTTACCTGTCCAATCATAGAAATAATATACTGACAAGAACTTAAAGGTAATATATTCTTCTGTTACAGAGATGCTTTCCTGCTGATATGGATGAAACATGTCATCAGTATCATCAGTTTTGTCTTTTTCTTCTCATATCTGTGGCTACACAATTTACTACTAAAAACCCTCTTTAATCTCAGTTTCAACCCTGCATCACTGAAGGTCAAACATTTAATAAAATAAGTTATGGTCATATATGTCTCATCTTTCGTAATATGTAGTGAGGTCAGAGTGATGCGTCTCTTTTACCTCCATTAATGTTTCTGGAAGCTTCTCCTCCTCCTCTGTGTGCGAGTTACAGAAACAGAAGCTGCTGATACCTGATCTGTTGTCTGAGTGGATACCACCCTCCTACCTGGACAACAGGTGTCACTTACGGCCTCTGCTGCCTTCAGGGTCCATCTGAAATCCAAACACTCAGCTCAACAGGAGGAAATACTTCACAATAAGAAAAGACAAAATGCTACCGTAACCAGTGAATTAAAAAATTAAATGAGAATAGAAAACAAGAAAACATCAGCTTTATATCAGTGTAATTCATGACATCAAATTCATCTACAGAATTAATCACAGCAGTTTTAGATGGTTATTGTAACTGTAACACCTGAATGCAGCATTTTTCAGGCGCAGAATGAGATCAGAGATGGTCTATTGAGGAGAACAGTCACTCTTTAAGTTAACAATGATATATTTGATTTAAAAAAAACTTTATGGGTTACATTTGCTTGGCTGTCAGTGCTACCATTTTAGATACATCGATAAAGTTAAAATGTCTATACAAAATATTCTTTACAAGTTACATGTACAATTAGAGCTCCTCTGAAAATGAAAATTTTCTCATGGATTAACAGAGGAAGTTATTTTTTTTCATCAAGAAACTGTGTATAATCGTGCTTCATTTAACAAACATGTTGCAATAAATCTGGCATCTAAATACGTCATTATTATTAGCAACAATAATATTAGTAATAATAAATAAGGGGGGGGTTGCAAAAATGACTTAATAAAAGTATTTCTCTTCACAAGTTCACTGTAGTGTTTGTTAATAACTCACGTTTTATTGTGTTCATTAAATTCGCATATAAAACCACTTAAATTGAGGTTAATTATTCCTACTCGGCTCCAATGAATAAATAGCCTATTTACGGTGTAAAATCCGACTAACTTTGCGTTGTTTTTCTAAGTGGCATCGGAGTGAGAGCTCTGTGCGTCGTGTCCTATCTGTGCAGATATGAGTTGTCCATAATGCAGGGTGAGCGCGGAGCCAATAAAACCTGGTGATGCTCCTCCGCTCCTCACTCCGCTCCGTATCCGTCCGATGGTTCCGTTCATTATTAAACACCGCAGACCAGTGAACCCAGTCCGCCCAGCCGCCGTCTGAGGACTGGAGCTGCTCAGAGGCCGATGTAAACCTCCAATCCTCTGGGTCTCATCTCCACATCTACTTCTTCTTTTTCTTGTTTTTCTTCGTCTTCTGAGGCTGGTTTTGTGAGGAGGAGGCGATGCCGGTCCAGATCCCGGACGACTCGGACTTCTCGTCGTTCAAAGACCAGTGTCTGAACGTGGACGGATGGATCAGCCGCTACAACAAGGGGGGAGTGACGGTGTGGTGCAGGGCGGAGGAGAGCAAGACGGTCCAGAAGCTCAAGGTACGAGCAGAAACCAGAACCACACCTGGACCACACACAGACCTGGGCGATCCGCATCAGGACCAGGATCCATAAAACTCATTTTAGTTCAGGGGACACATTCAGCTGAATGTGACCTTAAGTGGGCCGGACCAGTAACATAATGGACAGTGAAACAGTGAAAAAAGTCAAATTATATCATGGAAATGTTTACTTCTACAAACTAACCTTTAAGAAAATGCAAATAACATGAACAACCTAAAGAAAAATAAGTGAAATTCTAACAATATTATGTCTCAGCTTCCCATTGACACATGTACATTACAACGCACAGATCACAGCGGATCCATAAATACACAAAACATTTAGTAACAGGCTGACTATTGGTAAAATTACACTTAATTCTCTCAAGACATTTCAGGTCATTCACACTTTTTGTCAAATGATAGTATGTACGTGTAAAACATTTTCATGTTATTTTACTTTGTAACAGTAAAACAGAAATTTGGAGTTGTTATTATTTATAGGTTATCATAATAGTATTTTACTGGTCTGACCCACTTGAACTGGTCTGGATGTGGAACCTGAACTAAAATGATTTTAACATCCTTGATAGTTAGTATCATCAGTGTAGTTTTTTCATTTCACAAATTCATGCCATGGGCCGGACTGGACCCTTTGGTGGGCCAGATTTGGCCCCGGGACCGTATGTTTGACACCCTGATAAGTGTTAAACTCAGCCTAGTTCAGGGGCCACGTTCAGCCAGTAAAATAATAGTGAGATAAGATAAGATAAGATAAGATAAGATAGTAAATGGTAAATGATAAGATTATTTATCCCACCCTTGGGAAATTTCAGTTTGGAGCAGCAACATACAGTCAAGTGTAGAGAAAAAGACAGGTGGGAAAACCACAAAGGAGAAAAATGAATGAAAATGAACGACCAGAAATTTCTTAAGAAAAAAAATTGAATTTTAAGAATATTATGCCTCAGCTTATCATTTACACATGTGCATTACAACTTACAGATCGTAGTGGATCTACAAATACATATAACATTTAGTAACAGGCATCTGGAACTGAAAAATACAGTGTTTAATGTTATGATAATACAACTCAACTGTCAATATCTCTTTGCAAATTCATTCTCTGGGCCGGATTGGACCCTTTGGCGGGCCTGTTTTGGACCACGGGCCGTATGTTTGACACCCCTGATGTAGAGGAAAATGATCAGGGAGGTGTAGGATGATTTGGCTCATGAACTGACACAGATATGAAGTTATTAGAAAAGTTTTACTGATTACTTGTAGTTTTATGACGCTATTTAGACCCAGTGTTGCATACTAGTGATACAACAGGTAACTGACGTGTGGAAACCCAACCAGGATCCTTTCCTAAACCTCACCAAAATAAAAACATCTGATTAATCCAGTAGGACCTTCTGTTTGTCCGTAAAGGTAGAAGCAAGTGTTGAAGGATAATACTAGGCTTCTAAACTGGTGACTGAGGTAAAATACAGCTGAGTTTTTTTTTTTGTTGTTGTTTTTTAAGCTCAATTCTACAAATACTGATTATCATGGAGACTAGGTTTAGATGTTCTGGATTTATATATTTTGGTGTTTATTGTTTTGGCTTAGATCTGCCTTTTCCAAAGCTTAGGGAGCTGTTTTTATTGAGTTGCCAAATGTCAGGGTGAAATAATAATAATAAAATATGAGATGGGAATTCATTTTGATTCATTTATTTCTAAATAGAAGAGTGTTCACTGGAAGTGTTATAAAAGATGACCTCAACAAAGATGTGAAAAGCAAAAGAGATGTTATAAAGATGAAACAAAAAAATGGTATAAAATAGGCAGCAAGATGAAGATGTGAAAATATGAACAAGACACAAGAAGGAAATGAAGTAAAAATGAAAGAAATTCCATTAAAAAATTGCAGAACATAAAATTTATCTTAAAATGGATGTAAGACAAAACAAAGGAGTCAGTAAAAATGTAGACGTTACATTCATGATGCAGTTTTGTAACACTGGATAAAGAGGAGAAATTAAATGAAATTTTTTGGGTATTTCTTGGGTATCGAGTTGAAACATTTTGCGAACCACTGACTCAGATGTGCAATTCATCCATTATCCAGTTTCTACTAAGGTGAATGATTTCATTTATAAGTACAGAACAGTTTTCATTGTCAGATTATTTTGGGGGAGGGGCTTTTTCCTGCTCCAAACTGATCACGGGACATTAAAATTCACTGTTAGTCGCCCTCTATTTGACAGGAGCAAACAGTATTCATGGATAAACTGGAAATATCAGTGCACCCATAGAAGATGACACTTTCCAACAGCTGTCTGTATGACTTTCAAAGAGACTACAATGAAAAAACAGTGAAGAAGAAAATAAACTACATAAAGTACAGCAACATTTCATAAAATAAATAAACCTGATTACAGCAGGATTCAAGAGGCACACATTTAACAAAACAAGACATAATGAGTACAGGTGTGTTGTTGAATTAAAACAGATTTGGGAGGGTTTTTTTACAGAATAATGAATATGAAAACGCGAGTTCATCTACAGACCGTATTGTTGAAATATATACAGATTATTAATTTACTAATATACTACAATTAAAAACATTGAACAGACCTTAAACATACACAAATGAAGAACACTGTATCTGTACAATATATAGAGTAAAAATATAAAATAGATAAAATGGTTAAAAGTGATTGTAAAGTCCAACTTAGTTTGCAGTGCAGTTTTTTGAAGGAACTGTGTATATACAATAAAGGTTTATTTTTTTCCACATCACTTCAACTTTAAATATATTCATCTTTAATAATATCATTTCATTGAGTTTGATAAGTTTTAAGCATCATAAGGTCTTGGTTTGGGTTAAAATAGATGCTTTTCCATTGTTTACTACTGTGTGTGCTGTATTGTACAGTATCATTCAATAGTACTGGGTGTAAATAGCATCTGTCATAAAAAGTATTGATCTGAAACAGCAATGCGGTAAGTTCCGATTCAATGCAGACGCTGAATCAGCCAGTTGTGTTTCCTCCGGCCGATTGTTCTTTAGAGCTTAAAGGGATTTTATTTCGAAAGCTCAACAGAATGGCGTTGCACCTCTGAGCCACATGGTGCAAAATGATGAACAGAAAAATGGAATGGAATGGATAGGGCTATGAATAAAATACATGTCAAAGATCCCTGTTAGGATTTATTTACACGGAGAAGTAGAATGAAAAAGTTCCGTATTGTTTTGTGTTCTCTAATATGTAAACATTATTATTATTAAGCAGGTGTTGGATGTCAGCTCACATGTTGATCTGTGTGTCGTGTTACTCAGACTGAGCAGCTACATATTTATCAGTGACTTCATTCAGTCCGACTCACACTGACTTTTAGTTTGACAAACCGCTGACTCCACAGCCCGAGCAGCCTTTTCCCGAAAAGTGGGCCACGCTACCGAATCAGGTCAGTGTGTCGCTGCCTTGCTCGGGGGCTCCGGGTCCGACGGACTGTGTCAGAGGGTCAGGGGGGAATCGGACCGGCAGCCTCCTGCAGCCGCTCGGCGTCAGCGTGCTGAAAAATTCAGAGCGGAAAGAAAAACGCAGAACGGCTGGAAACCCGAGAGCACAGCATCCGAGAGGGGACTGCAGAGCTGGGAGTCGATCCAGGACAGAACCCGACCTGGTTCAGCATAATTCAGTCCACTTCAGCCCAGTTAAACCCTCCTCTGCCCGGTCGATTCTCCACTGGAGGATTTCCAGTTTGGAGAGTTTCTGCTCATTTTACGGCTGGAGTTACAGGTTACACTGCGACAGAAATAAGGCTGCCTTTGTCAGGTGAAACCCTTTACCTAAACACTTACAAAACAACCAACAACAGAAAAAATACTGTAAAAAAAAAAAAGTCACAAAGGCAGCTATAATGATCAAAAATGTGTTAAATGTAGTAAAACTAACTCCACTGAGTAAAAGAGAAATGAAATGCAAATAAATATTCAAACTAAATAAATGTAATAAAAATATCCATCTTCTGTAGACAAAAAAAAACAAAACAAAAAAACACGTAACATCTCTGTTCTTCTGTGGTATTTTTAAAAAATTGAATTAATTAAAGGGACGCGACCAGTTTCTCCAAACTTTTACTCACCAAACCCTTTCAGATAAGTGACCTGATAGTTGACCTGTCATCTGTTCAAGCTGCAGAACAGTTGAACTAAATTCAGTGCTTTTAACAAACAGTTGTGGAACTCGCACATTATAAAGTAGTGTTTTACAGTAACTCTGTAACTAGTAAATCAGTAAATTAGTTTTTCAAATGAATAATGCAATTAAAGTCAGACAAAACCAAGAGGCAAGAACCTTGGCTCCAAAATGAAGAGATCGCAACAGTAAAATCCCTGAAATAAATGTTTAGACAGAGTTTAAAACTATTTCCAATTGGCAGGAGGTGCAACACTTAAATGTGTCCCTGAACAACATTATTATTTATTTAAATTTAACCTTTATTTAACCAGGAAATATCCCATTGAGATTAAGAACGTCTTTTACAAAGGAGTCCTGGCCCAGATGGGCAGCAGCAAATACAACACACAGCTACAGGATTACACAGTTAAAACACATACGACATAAACACTAAAAAGAACATTTTTAGTGACTTTTTCTTTACCTGTGTATGTTTACCTAATTTACTGTACTGATAGTGTTTTAACTATCAGTTAAAAGCAGATTAAGAAAAACAAGTGCAGGTTATGGAGTCGACTTCAAGAACTCTCAGTTTGGACTTAAAAGCGCGCAAAGAAATGAACTCAGTTAGTTTCCAACCTTTCTGTAGCTGATTCCATGTACAGTATAAGGTGCAGAGTAAATAAAAGCCCTTCGACCCATTTCTGTATGGGTCAATGGAACAGAAAGCAATATGTGATCATTTGTATGTAGAGAATAAGTATCAGAATTTCTCTTCTCAATTAATGTACAAATGCAGACAGATAGGAGGCCAGGTATTGCCTTATAGTATATAAACATGTACCAGTGGCTGATCCTCATGGTGCCCAGAGCAGACCATCCTGCAAAAATGCTAAAAAAAATGCTTCTTACATTGTGTTAACTTGTTCAGATCTGATGCATTAAGACTACATATGGCATGTTCATGTTTTAACATTCAAGACCTAAAACACTGACTGTATTTTTATTCAGTGTACGATTAGTTGGTCTCACCTCTAAGACCAGGTGCAACGTTAATATTTTTAAAATTGTTGATGACGGTCGCCTGTCGATGTTGAGTGAGCGTTCATTCTGCCACCTTATTCAGAAAAGACTTGTGGTTCTGGAGACTATTCTGGAACAATGGTTACGTCTAATTGGGTTAATACAAAACAAAGCAGCATCTAGTGGCTGACAGAGGAACTGCAGCTGGTGGCAGAGGTCATCTCTGATTGGTCAGATTCAGTATATGAGACAGCTGACAGGCAGTTCAGTGTTTTGTGGTGGTAAGATAAGACATTTTCAGTGTCACAGTGACCTCTGCTAGGACACAAATCCACGTCAGTACTCTGTTTATAGCGTCAGACTGTTCATGGGTTATCACAGGTGTCTTCTTATTTTACTGTGTGTTTGTAACATAAAACACAAACTGGTGACATAACAGTCAGAGGAGGGAAGGACAAAACCAACATGTCCTCATAGCTATATGATAGAATAGGTTAGCAGTCACTCCCAGAACGACATAGGTACGGAAGTGGTGGAGATAAAATGCTATTGACAATGTTAAAAAATACTACAAAATATTAATGTTGTAATAATGTCATGACTAAGGTTCGATTTAGAAATAACCTGGAAAAGATCAGTGTTAGAGTTCAAATAAGAAACTGAAAAACACAAAAAATTTGTTGACCATGAAACCAACTCTGTCTAAGGTTTGTCCCTATTTAACAACATCACCTGACCAAGGCACTTCACAACATAAATCCATAAGAAGTCACTAAACAACCGAAACAGGGACATAAACACCGGTCATTTAAAGGCTCTTCAACATTGACCAGTATTGTCGTTTTTCTGGTGAAGTTGGATTAAAAGACCAGAAGAGAGGAATAGAATTACATACCAGTGAAATCTAAGTAATCGATAATGTATTGAACAATGGGAACAGACTTTTGTTTTATTTAGGTTCTGTTAAAATGATCAAAACAAAGATTTTGTCTTTCCTAATTTTAAAAAAAAGTGATTTGATGAACACATTACAGTTCAGTTCCAGCACTAAAGTAGCATTAAAGATGTGAAAACTGGATCAGTAACTGTTTAAAAATGCTTGACACCATTTTCTTTTTGTGATATTGGTATTGTTTCACCGATTGGCTGCTGCAGCTGTGGTTGTAATGCATATGGATGAGTTCTACTTGAACAGTGTTGTGTGTCGTATAATCAACTCTGTAGTAGACTATGCCCATTTGTGTTATTGTTTTTCCTGTTGTAATGATATCTGAAGTCCTACTAATGCCTCCACTATAGCACCTTACCTTATATATGTTAATGAGTCTTTAAAAATGTTTTCACCTTTCAAAAGAAATTTTAGGAAAAATGATGGTCAGTGATGGTTAAAATAAGTATTTAGTTAGAGGACGTATGTTGCCATGGTTACAGTGAATCTTGGTGAATGAAAGAAATAAGAAAAAAAATAACTAAAGATGCCAGATTCCAGTCTTTAGATGTAACCACATCATGGCCTTGGGGTATAGAAAGGTAGACCAGAGTCTGATCTGTGTAAATGGAGTCCTATCAGAGAAGTGGCTCAGTTCATTGAATCAACAGCTACCTAGGTCATAACAATAATAAGATTTCTGTGATGTACATTAATATTTTATCCATAGACTGGCAAATCACAAGATCACCTGATAGGATCTAACATGAACTACACGATCATTTAGGAGGCATGTGACAGTTTGAGGTGTTTGTGACAGGTGAGGTCCATCTACGGCAGCTCTACAGTAGGTCATGAAGCCCAACCATAGACCAAGCACACATGCATTTTATATCTGTTATTTCTATTGTCTAATCCAAAGGTAAAAATCTCCAAACTCACCAAACGTCACTAATTCCTCCCATCACAGCTAAGGAATCCCTTCTGCAGAACCACAATGACATACAATTAAGCAAACACTTTTTAATTCCTTTTTAAGCCTACTTAGAACAGAATTTGATGCCCAATTCACAGCCATACTAGCAAAAAATTCTAAAATAGGAAAACATATTCATTTACATCAGCAGAGATTGAATATTACATACATAGTGTACACAGAACTGAACGTTCTCACCGGGGGATGCTAAATTAGCAATAATTGGCTTCTATTTCCAATGTAAATTGTGGGGTTGGAACAGGTGGAACTGAGTCGACTACTGTTACTTTCTCTCTAGTTTATGGCAACATAATTTAAGACCTACCATATCAAATTTAATACCTTTTAAAGACTTTCTTACAGTATTAAATGCAGATTTGTACATTCAAGACTTTTAAGACCTCACAGGAACCATGTGAACTGCCAACATATCCAGGGTGAACTCCACCTTTACCTGGAATTGGCACCGTTCCCCCACAACCCTACAGAGGATTAAGAATTAATGTAAAACGAATGAACGGATGAGTGAGCAGATCCCCAAGCAGGGAGCGTATAAATAAAACAAATATGAGAAAGGCGTGTCCGGGGTAGAGGCACACCTTCATTATATTTGACAAAGGTCTTCAAATGTAACGGTAGGGATCTATTTCATGAGCCTCTGTTCTTCAAAAGAGGTTAAACTTCTAGAATGAAAATGCAATGTAATTAAAGGCATTTTAATGAATTCAGTCTTAGTAAAATCTTCTGAGTGAGTACTGAGTCCAGTCACAGTGTAATCGTTTAGGGTTTTTATTGTGAAAGTTATTAACAGACATGGTGGCTCTGTAAGACAGGTCTTCTATATATGAAGCAGGTGAGTTGTGTTAAATTCATTCCCTGTGTAAACGTCATTAACAGATAAAAAAATCTATAAAGACTAAAGGTGTTTGGTTGTAAACTTGATTATTTCTGCTGTAAAGACGTTTTCACAAGGAGGTTGAACAGTAGAAATGACTTTTAGAGCTTCAGGTGGACATTTGAGGAACAGCAGGTTTTAACGCTTCCGCATTGGCTTCATTTGACAACGGCGGAGGTTGTTGATTGGAAACATCATACATGTGACCTGTGGGGGTTCAGAGGGTGACTGGGGGGTTATCCACAGGAAGCAGCTGATGTGAGTTACTGTACAGCTTTTAGACACACATACACACACACACACACACACACACACACACACACACACACACACACACACACACACACACACACACAC
>JAPQRQ010000002.1:6181015-6191475 GCA_037367365.1 Apogon talboti
TATATATATACACACACACACACACACACACACACAATGCAGCACAAAGATATAGTTTGTGCGTCTGTGGTAAAATGTATAGGTAAGCAGCTAAGTAACATTGAAATGACCCATCCTGAACGTGTTACAGTAATTCACAGTCTAAGATAGATAGATTACTTTGACATTTTTTTGGTTTACATAAACACACAATCGTTTTCCACACATCTACCATGAATAGCAAACGTACAAATAACAATAATAAAAAAAAATATAATAGCAATATGTGCAAGTTAAAATTTGACCTACATAAAAATCAACAAAATTTTAAACATAAAACTAATTAACTACATTACTAAGTTAAAATTAGACTAAACTGTAACAGAAGGTTCTGCAGAAGTAAAGCAGTACTGAAGAACATTATCAGACTAAAACATATATAAGAAATACTCTGAAAAGTATTTTGTTTTTTAGACTTTTATTATAGCTTCCTTTGTAATTGATCTTGTTTGTAACACACTCATTAGTACTAATCCTATTAATATATTGGTGCTTGAATTTGAACAATTGATCTGTAATGTCTCCATCCTTATATTTACTACATGTTTAATGACAGTAAGATGCAAATTTATTATTAAATCTGTTTAGTGAAATGGTCAAGTGTAAAACAAAGGTAAAAAGAGATGCAAACCTTTTCAAAGAGTTGTGATGCTGTTAACTGTACACAAGTGAACTTATCTAATTCTATTAATCATAAAACATACATTTACCTGTTTCTGAAGCGGAGCTCAGTCACAATGCAGAGGCTTCTTTTACTGATCTTTTTATGAGTAGTCCTCCTCACATGCCCTCCCCCCGTGTATCTATGAACCATCCAATCATACTTGACTGCAGCACCACCCTCCTGTCTACATTTACACAGTGACCACAACAATATCTACCTCCACCTCCTCTCCACAGAGGCATATTTTCACATTTACTTCATTTCATTGTATGATCATATGAAACAAATGCATTCTTTAAAGCCTCTGCATGAGCTGAATCCTACGTCCATAAATATATTTATCAGTTCAAGCTGGAACTGATTGGAAAAAAATAAATCTAGATTTAATTTTTTTTCCTCCAACGTTATGGACGATTTACGACTTTAATAGGTTGTTTTCTGAGTTCATGAACTGAAGAGAAAGCTTGACACAAAAATACTTTCTTCACTAAAGTTAAATGCTAATTGTTGGAAAAACACAATCACAATATTACAGCCAAACTGGTTGCATTTTGAATGAATAATCTCAATTTTGCAATTTGTCATGAGTTTCAGACAGAAAATCTTGATTAATCAAATTAATTCAATATAATGCCATAGTATCAGTGTTAATACATATTTCCAAGTCCATTTGGTATACGAGACATTATAAATAAGAAAAATAAGAAATAACAGAGACAAATAACAGTGAGCATTCAGTATTGAAGGTGTAATGACATCATACATATATAATAATGAGGAAGTGCTTGCTACTGGTGAGAAGTGACATTTGAAAAAGGGAAATCAAGCTTATCATTAACGTAGAAAACTAAGGACAGATGTCTCGGCTGATATCTGTAGACACTTCCTCATACACAATGACATGTCTTCTACTCCATTACACAATTAGTAAAAAAACAAAGATAACACTAAACATTCATCAAGATAGATTTGGTAAATGAAACTAACTATAGACATACATAATATAATGCAAAGGACAATACATTTATTAATACTGCAATTTGTTCATCTTACTGATCCTCGATGGATCCTAACTATTTTTGCCATTTCTATAAGATCTGCAGACACCCTGTTTACTCCTTATGACAATAAACTACTGTCCAGAGATAGGAAGCTGAAATACACTGGGCAGAAGGTGGCAATGGTCATTTAATGGAGCTGTTCATCCACTGAAATGATCCGATGTTCGGGGACGGTGGGTTAAACTGGGACTCAACAATCAGCCACTGGACCATTTGATAATGTGATTCAGTGAGTTTCTGCTTAATTAAACAGCCTCATGTGTTACATATTTCATATATTCACTAATGTAGAGCTTCCATTGCGAATAAGAATAGTATATAAAAATCTGCTTAAAAATCAACCTTCCCAGACAGTTATGATGTTTTGTAATATTGAGATGTAATTGACAAAGGCTCCACATACTGATCATGATGACGCTAAACTGACCCAACCACAGGAGCTACAACTTGTGCAAGATTATAACCCCATCAATGATGAAGCAGAGATAAAAACAGTTTCACTTCAGTGTGATGAAAAGAATGTTCACTTTCTTCACATGTTTTCCATGTTAAAAATTCACTCACCACAGTGTTTTACAACTCTACAGCCTATTTCAGAAAACACACTGCAGCCATGATTATGCCAAAACATCCCTGCCACTGAGGAAGACCATAAGACCATCAATGATCAAGCACAATTAAAAGCAGAGTTTAAAGAACAAACAGTTCCTCCTTGTGTAACTAAGGCTAATGAAAACATTCTCAGGTAGGCTTGAAACATCTTTAAACTCACATTGCCCAGTATTTCCTCCTCCTTTGTTGTCTTATGCAACAGACACCTTGCAGGGTACTACTTTAAAGAACCAGCAGTTCCTCCTTGTGTAATTAAGGCTAATGAAAACATTTTCAGGTAGGCATGAAACATCTGTAAACTCACATTGACCAGTTTTTCCTTCTTTGTTGTCTTATGCAACAGACACCTTGCAGGGTATCACAGAAATCTGTAAGCAGTGTCTGTGAAACCTGAACAAATTTTAGATATTTCAATTTCCCCTTGGAGAGCATGTGCAAAAATAAAACTCAAAATCATTTTCCTACTCAGGAGTTATACTGACTGTAGAAATGTTTGTGAAGAGATCAAACTCCACAGCTCACAACTCACAAATCTACTGATTATAACAGGATCTTTAAGTGTTAAATACACTGACATTTCTCCATCAGGTGAAGTGATATTTATCAGTGACCTGGAGGGTCTGACAAGGCAAAGTAGAGCAATAGAATCAGGGATCTTGATTACCTTTCTCTTTACAACATTATATCAGAAATACACATCCTTACTCATGTAGAAGAACATAGAAAAACTCTCTGATTTGTACTGATTCTACTTGCAGTAAAAGTATGAGCAGTATTTCTATACTTCAACAGGGTGGTTTACAGCTACCATCCCTATCAGTCACTGGTTTCTCAGATGACACTAATCTTTAAAGTCATTAGGTCTGTCTTTTGTGCTACTCTATAAACCAAGGGGTTAGCTTGCTTTTTTATCAACCTATCCATATGCAGTAGCTTGAAATCAGCCTTGATGCTGGGAAACCTAGTGCAATTAAAAAGAAGTGATAGTCCTCTTTCAGTGCATTAACACTGAGTGTGTTTCAGTAGAAAGCACAGATATCCATGTTAAAATTTAGGGAGTAAGTATAAATAAAAGTTAACTGCACTAAAGGTTTTTATTTACACAACCCTGTCCTGCTCTCCAGGCTGTATGAACTGCAGCTACATTTGCTTACTCACTATCAATAGGGTTAACCACTTTACTGTATACTCTAAATGTGTATTGAACATTAGAACCTACTTTGGTTTTTAAATCCTGAATTAAAACAATTATTAACTCCATCTCTGAGGAAGACTGTAGATGCAGTCGAAACATGTCAGTAAGGTAAAAACACACACCCTTACTAACTATGCCGGAAAAAAAAAAAGAATTGCTAACCTATTAACCCAAACATTAGAGATTTAGATCATACATTGCCAATGTTATTTCAACCAATATCAATTTCTGGCAAATTTCCAACAACACTACAATTAAAATACTGAATTCAGTCTCACCTTCCCATGTGGAAGAAAACAATATAATAGAAATCAGATAGATACAAAAACAGTACTGACAAAAGTGAATTTAAGACAGGAGGCACTTAAATTTAATACTATGGTATGGTGAAAAAAAGGACAATAACTATCAAATCATTAATTAATGTTGTGGACAAGATAGAGGTTTAGTAAATTCTCTGGCAACATGAAATGAAGACAATACATGAACAACAACAAAAAAAAACCCTCCTAAAATACTCCTTTACTAACGCTATACACCAAATACAATTGGAGAATCATTCACTATTAAAATATTACCAAACAGTTTGCATTTTGAATTTGTCTTTATAGAAATAATCTTATCTTCATCAATTTAGACATTTTTCACTATTTTCAATGTGGAAAACCTCAATTATTATTTATGGATAGATAACTTGCTGCCTCTCACTGAATGAAAATAATAGAAATCCATGCTGGTGAAGTAGTGTTTCTAAACCCTGAGTGCATATTTGTAGCTGGTGTATGTATGAAGGGCAACACAAACATGAAGGCCGTAGAATGTGATCGTGAACATTAGGTTACTCACAGTTTCCACTTGAGTTTCCAGTCCAATTTACCAGTCCTTTACAGCTGAAAAGGCAAATCCTTAAACCTCTTCTTTGCAACTGGTGAGTAACAACTTAGGAGTAGCTAACGCGTTAGCTAAAGGTTAGCTGACGTAATCACTGAAGCTAATCAAGTTCAACGTCCATAGACGCTAGCTTAGCGATAGCCCGGCTTTTAGCTTAGCTGAAGAAAACGCTGAATTCAGGCGGTCTGAACACACTGCATTTAACTCTAAATAGCAATGACTAAAATTCGCCACAGCTTGCAACTTCAGAAAGATTATAACTGTATTCATTCAACACTAATGTACAAGTTTGCACATTAGACATCCGGGACTTCTTTAGTACACTCAGGAAGTCGCTGCCCGCGCTCTTGTCGCCGTGTGTTGCTGTAATCAGCCCTCAGCCAATCAGAACCTTTACCTGTGAGTCAATTGTACCAGTTCACTGTCATTGCTGAACGTATTTACTTGATTTCTTAGCTGTGATGGTAGAGATTAGTAACATGTTCGGTGCTTTTTTACTTATGATTTTATAACAATATAGAGAAGAAAACATACAAAAAAGTCAAGTGTGTTTGGCTCGTCATTCAAGCCACAGACTACAGCTGCCGTAAATGGAGCTCACCTGTCGTAACACCGGAAACTGTCATTTGTATCATAAAACGATCATTTAACTTTAGTGCTCATTAGGTTGCGTTATAATTTGTTGGTCTATTAATTAGATATTAAAGATCATAACCGAGGGCGTCTGACTGTTGTAGAGCCAATAGTTTTCACAAAATAAGTATTTACTCGTTGAACTGAGCCACTTCTCTCATAGGACTCCATTCAGACTGATCGGACTTCGATCTCCATTCGTAGATCTCAAAGCCAATATGTGGGTACACCTGGTGAGAAAATCGATTAAATTAAGGTAAAACAGTTAAGATTTAACTGTACACACAAGAAGCTGTTCTATATCTATGGTTAAACAACACGTGTAAATCACATAACCTTGCTACGTTCATTGTCATCTGTAAATTACACGACTCCCAGTATAAACAGTTATAATAGGTTTTATTTGAAAGCTATAGAGAAAATATAAACAGTATCCTTGGGTTTAAGGACAAATGAACCCAGGGGTAACATTTACATGTTCTTTATTCACAGAAAGGCCTTCTAGACAGGGACTTTGTAATCATTTAGCCCTGATTTCAGGACATAAAGACAAATGTCTCTCCAAGTTAGGCTACGTTTTGGTTTCAATAGTCAGACTGAAGTTACATTTGTTTGCCTTTGGCGTCCTCTACAGGAGACTGTTGCCAACAGTCTGTTGGCAACAATGGGTTTTTTTTGTTCTATGTAACAGTACAATATAGTACAGGGGTCACCTGGTTCTCGAGGGCCGGTGTCCTGCATGTTTTAGATATTTCCCTCTTCCATCGCACCTGGATGCCATTACATCGTTACCAGGCTTCTGCAGAGCTTGGAGATGAGCTGACCATTAATGGAACCAAGTGTGATGGAAGAGGGAAACATCTCAAACATGCAGGACACCGGCCCTCGAGGACCAGGATTGGTGACCCCTGATATAGTAGAATAAGTGGGAAAAGATATATGATATGACATAATTCTAATAAAAATATAATATATTATAAGTAACAAAAGATACATCTATCCATCTATCATTTTCTTTCTAAAACCAAATTTTTTTCCAAGTTAGAAATATATGTTCATTATTAGACTATTAGAGCAAAAGTGTATGTGTAGCATAGTATTGTCATAGTAGTTCTGTATTAGCGCGGTGTAACATTTAATTTGCAACAATGTTACATGAAAAACACAAAGACATGGAGGGCAGGTATAGTGTCAATGGTAGTTTAATTTTAACATTCAACATAAGTATCCATTATCACTCACATATTCATGTTTTCAACCCAGGACCTGTAGAATGTCAAACATTTTTTTATGACTGACTTGGCGATATATTTGACTATCAATGAAAAATGACGTGCATTTTCTTTTATTGGGTTTGCAAAGAAGAACTAAATGTCTATGATGGGGATAAGTGGGAACGGAGAAAGTGAAAGAAGAGGGGAGAGAACGGGAAGACTTGGGGGGTGGAAAGAAACGGCTGAAGCACATAGAGGAGAAAAAACAGAAATGTGGGCAGATAAAGCAGGGAGAGGAGGGAAACAGGAGGATAAGAGGATAATACTGATGTGTATCTCAAATCCAGATTGAGCCGTACTAGTGTGAACACTTTGCATCTGCTGTAAACAAAGCAACAATGTATAAAGTAAACAATACAGTAGTAGTTACATTATAGTCTTTTGCTATGTTTTTAATGCTTTTAATTGCGTTAGTCACCTATGGTTCGTTAAACTGTAACAATATACAAATGTCGGTAAGAAGACCAGTTTCCTTTATCTGTCAGAGGTACATGTGGAGGTTGACTGAAGCACTCTGTCTGCAAGCCACATTATTAACAATCCTCCACCACACATTGTATTTGTGGAAAAATAAATCACCTTTAACGTAAAAATGAAAATGCGTGAGTCGATCCCTTACATCCCCGTGAATATCTCTCTGGACATTAAAGCAAAAACAGCTAGATCGGCATCTTATAGTGTAAATTAAAAACAGAAAGTTTTAGATGCTGCAATTTCACATTCCAGATGAGGCTTTTCAACACCAACGTTAAGGACAGTGATACTAAAATAAGTCACAGTAAATGTGACATGATTAAGGCTTTTTGTGACCAATCTGAAAAACACTTTGGGATATTCATACGTGTCTTCTCTGACTCAAGGCCACCTGTTATCACACATACAGTAGCAACTCCTGACAATGTTTCAGCGACACTTTGTGACTTTCATGTGAAAAGCAAGGCACACTATCTTGTCTGGATCCACCCTTATTATCACCATTAAGGTACATGTGGTTTACTTTGGTGAAATTATTTTTAAAAAATCCATCTGCTCAGTCAGATAGTTGTGTAAAGTTTAGGGCTTTATGGATTGTTGGTGCAAATGAATCTATTGCAACTGAGCTCTCATTGCTTTTGCATTTGTATGTTGTTTTTTTTTTCTTGTTTTAAAACTCAACATTAAACAGGTACAGGCTCATCATAATGCCAAGTATGATTTGACCACATTACACTAATTCATCCACACTTTCACTTATGGATAGGCTCATAACAGAAGAAAAATGTATAAGACGTAACCCTTTCAATCATACATGAAATATTACTAAACTTGTAGCACAATATTTAAAACATATCCAACAGATACTTTTTTCCCAATATAAATTATTTTGGGCTAAAAAACTATTGGAAACGTTAATGGTAAAGATCAATTCTATGGGTTATATGACTGGTTTAATAAAATAAACTATTTTTGAGTTGAAAATTTCACGCAACAGTGTTTTATGGGCACTAAAGCCATGCCAGTTTGGGGAAATGAATTCAAAACTATGTTTTAATAATTATTTAATAATTTACACAGTAATGTGCATAGGTCTTAGGCCCCCATTTGGTTTGTTGTTTTAGCAAAGTTGTCATTTCCATACATACAGGCATTTTTCAGTCTCTGTGTTAACGTGTGCAACAGAAAATATGTATGGTTTTAATACCAGGCACATATTTCCTGTAATGTCTTATTGTATCTTAATAAAGACACTGAAAAATACATACCTGTACATGTACATGTAAATATATGCAATAAATGCAGTTGAATGACATCTCTGAAGAAATAAAGCTAAAGGTGGCCTAAGACTTTTGCATAGTCTGTAAAAAACAAAATTATGAAGTAAAGCTGCAAAAGCCACAATGCCCCAGTGCATCTCTCTCCTCTTGGTCCAAACTAGAAGCCTAAATATAACTATGATGAACTGGCAGTGTAATGCTGCTGTGGAAAAGAAAAGACACTTTACCAAACTTCTGGGTCAACATCTCAGGAACTCTTTATCGTGATTGGTGAATAAAGCTGACATTCACATATTGAACCTTTCCAACTGTATTAAAATACCTGCGATTAGACTAATTTATGTTTCACAGGGTAGATATTTTTTTAGTTTAGAGGAGTGAGAAAAGTCCTTGATTTGTCAATTACTATTACAATTGTAATATGCATGACAGTAACTATGGGATTTCTGCCTGGTGATACCAAAAAAGTCTGGTATTGCAGCTTTAATTACATCATTTATATAGCAGTTTTATTATTGTAGGCCAAAAACTGCTCATTTGGAATAGCTGCAGCAAATATTGTGGTTTTAATTAAGTGAAAATGAGTGAGCCATGTGTGAAAGGGATCATTAAAAGGGAATATGTCCTAGTTTCAGCTCCTAACTATAACCCTATCCCATAAATGACCTGGTGGATGTTAAAAGTCCCCGTGAAATCAGATGCATTTAATATGCATTTCCCTACATTTGCTGACATTATGTTGTAGGTACTTTTAATGGTGTTTGGGAGTTTGTCTCCCGTGTGGCATTAAAACGTGAACCTGTCGTTGACTATGAGCTAATTCTCAGTTACGGGTCGACACCGGGCCGTTGTTCCACAGGTGGATTTGACCAATCAGAGCAGACTGGGTTTCCCTATGTTTCCGTTTTCACAGGAAACGTGTTCATATGCAAACACAGGCAGCGCTCCCCCGGCCGATTCATGGGGATTTTATCGACTAACGAAAGGCGTATGTGTCCAGGTTTTATGTCAAACCTCATGTGGCTCCGAGTCTGGTGTGCAACAGCGAAGTGAAGAACAACACAACAGAACAACCTGTTAAATCATCTCCGTGGAAAGAGTCTTTTGTGTTTTCTCACATGTGAGGATGATGTCCGTTATATAGTGAAGCAGGTTAGCTAGGCACAAACTGTTCCCTTTTGTCTCCACGAGGGAGGGCGATGAGGGAGCGCCGCCTTTTCCTTTTTCTGGAACCGAGGGAGCTCCTCTTGGCAGCCATTTCTAAAAACAGCCCTCTCAGTGTCCAAAGCCTCCCACAAATCAGCACTCACATTAACATCATGCAAATACACTTCGAAAATATAAAATTCATTGGGTTAGGGTATGTAATTATAAAGATTTATACATACATATAAATTTATATACTTTTAAGGAATGTTAATCTATTTTGCGGTGTATTTTTTCTTCTTACAAGATACAAAATAACTTTCATACTATGTAACACATTATATAATCAACATTAAAAAACAACTCATCAGTCCTTTTTTCATCCTTTAGAAAAGAAAATCCATAATAAAAATAAGTTCTATGTTTTTTCTTACTTATATCTTACAATATATTTTCTCTCTGTCAAAAAACACGCACACGTGTCCCATTTTTGTTTTGTTTTTTTTTGTTTGTCGTTTTTTTCTTGGCAGCAATTTGGCAGCGGTCAAAATGAATGCGTGAAAAAAAAATCACATAATGTTGGTGCTCATCAGTGTGGAGGAATCTCGTAGCGGCGGCCTCGTGTAGAATTCACAAAATGGCAGCGGTGTGTGTTGCAGAACAAATGAGCGGCTGTTACAACAGGCACTTGGAGCAGCCGCATTCCAGGGCCGTCTCCATCTCCTCGGAGTACGAGGTGCCGTCGGTGCAGCGGAACACCACCTTTCTTCTTCTGCTCTTGGTGACGCCGCAGCAGACGCCGGGGGGCGCCGCGGCCTGGCAGGATCGGGGGCAGTCCATGCGGGGGATCTTACTGGTGGATGTGCATGTTCTCAGGGGCTGGTGCCGCTTTAGCTGCTCCCTCACCATCTCCCCCGGACACGTCAGCTCTGGAAACACAAGAGAAGGTCATGACCTTTACCAAGTCATTCAGCTTTTTACATCCTCTGTGTAATATTCAGTCTTGGGGTGGTGGATAATTACTGCAGTGATTAATATGTTTCACCTCTTCAGCCTTTTAATTTGATCTTAACTTGTTCTTAATTGCTTTTACTGCAATTGTAATTATTTAGAATTGTTTTTATTTATTTCATTGAATTGGTTTTTACCGTGCTCCTACTCTTTTATTGTTGTGTTGTAAAGCACTTTAAT
>JAPQRQ010000002.1:6192356-6206184 GCA_037367365.1 Apogon talboti
AATTTTTTATTATTATTATTATTATTAATATTATTTCTCATTTCTCAAACAACTATCAGTTTGTAGAAATCATAAGGATTAAACTGTGTTTCAACGGAAGAAGGTCATGTGGTCTGATGAGTCCAGGTTGACCCTGTTCCAGAGTGATGAAGAGAGGTGGATGAAGTGATTACCCATCATGCTTAGTGCCTACAGTACAAGCCTGTGGGGGCAGTGTTATGAGGTCTAGGTTCACAACATTATATGTCCATAAAATGATGGAAATAAATCTTATGACATTGTATAATCTCATGGAAATGATGCTACAGTGAATGCCATCTGTAATCAAAACTAAATCTGGTCTGATGAAATATTAGAGTGTTTCTCTTTTTTTTTTCTGGCCAGGCTGTGTTTATATAGATAGTAAAATGTCTATAATTCCATGTGAGGGTTTTTCCAGGCTCAAAATGACTTTCCGCTGACTCAAATGTTTTACAAGAAGTACATTTTAGGACTTCTAATAATAATACGATAGAGTAAAATTACAGTTATCACATTAAAACAACAAAAAACTCCTTTCTGTCACACATTTCTAAATATTAGTGTCACCACATAGACATTAGACCATAAATGCTGTTGCAAATTTAAAAAAAAACAAGAAAAGCAGAAGAAAACTATTAAATATGATGATGTACTTATTTGTTCAAAGTGTAATAAGAAATAGGCCTTTCCATGTGGTCATGTGTAAAAACTGTTTAATCACTGTGGTCTGGATTCCACTGTTTTTACAAGTTTATAAGATTTAAGCACATGCATGTGGCATTTAGGGATCCTACCACAAGAAAATATCATTTGTTTCAATAAACAGTATGTAATTTCACAGAATTTGATCACTGTTAGCATCATATCTTTGTACACAAATTTGGAAAATATGAAGTAGGTGATTCAGTGCTACTTAAAATAGCTAAAATACTGCATCCAAACCTTAAAATGTAAAGTACTTTGAGACATAATGACCTATATCAGGATATGGGATTCTTTTTACCTGTGTCACAGTTGGGTCCAGTGTACCCTGGCTGACAGTGACAGACCGGCTGTCCTCCCTCTGACACGCGACACTCTCCGTGTCCACAGCGCTGCCCCCTGCAGGCCGGAGGCTCCTGCCGTCGGTCACAGTACTGACCCTGGTAGCCTTCACTGCACTGACAGCTGTAGGACTGACCCTTCGGCACGCACTGACCATGGACGCATCTGCAGGGACACAAAATAAGGTTAGTCAACTAAATGACATCTTCAGATCCTTTATTGAAGTAAAAGTACTAAGCCCACACAGTGAAAATACTCCACTAGTAGTATAAGATGTTATTCAAAACCTTATTTTTGCATTAGTATGAACTTATTATGACCAAAGCTGCTTTAAGTCTGAACTGTAATGTAGTCATGGTGCAGAAAATGGTTCCTGTCAGTGTTTTATCACTACATATGATGCTCTAAAATTCATCCCAGAGCTGCATTCATGTGTATTTTGCATTTTTCCGCTGTAGAACTTTAACCCGTAAAGACCTAGAGCTACTTCTGTAGCTGTTCCCGAATGACTTTCTCACTGTGTTTAACCTTTCCTAAGTGATTTACCACCATTTATTCAAATAACCGCCTCTGCATTTTGCATTTTTCAGTACAAATCATGTATTTTCCTATATTTACTTCACTGGTCATGTTGATGTTTATTGAAGCTCAGAGTAAACTCAAAGGCTATTATTTCAGAACACAGAAAACTGAGGAAAAAGTGACGTTTTCAGCAAACTATATCATTAACTGAACAACTCCATGGGTTTTACTGGTGAATCAATGTTGTAGGAGATGACAGTGTTTCAACATTTGCTACGGAGCCTCTGAACGTCCACATGGGTCATATCTGATGACCATGAAAAGATGACAAACTGCATTTAACCTGTTACTTTACCTTTTTTTTTTACAAGTATTGATAGGATTAGTGGATCACTAGATGCTTTTGAGGGTTAAAGTTGAGCTCATTTATAAACTATTGCTAGTCTAATCTACAGTAGTGCATCATAATCTATATGATCATCATATGTTTGTAGCGCCGCTGTCCTGTGAGAACCATTTATTGATACGGAGTCAGAAATACTGTAATTTGAAAAGGAAATAAGGCTGTCAGACAAGTGTAATGGAGAGAAAAGTCAAATATTTACCTCTGACACATAGGAGAGTGGAAATGTAAGAAGTACTTATTCATATTCCACCGAGTAAATCAACAGTGACTCTTATGTCACATCTACATTTTATGAAACACTGAAAGCTCAGCTCCGTTGATTTGTTAAAGCTCTATAACCACGGTGTGTGCTGTTGTGAGTACCTGTTGTTTTGACAGGAACTGGGCGCCGTCGTCTGGTCACATAAGGCTCCAGTTCGTCCTGGAGGACAGTCACATGTCACCCCCGTCTCCCCTCCTTCCCTGCATGCACCCTGGGCACAAACGCTGCAGGAGTGACACCCCGGGAGAATGCCATCGACCTAAAGACACAGCAAGAGATGGACGGTCAGAGATCACTTTAATAATAACAACAGGACCAGCCAATCGGAGGCCACACCGCCCATATTAAACTATATCTAACCTTGCTTTCAACCCCTTGTCGTCCGTCCGCCGTGCTCCGGTAACTCAGGTCTTGAGGCTCCCCGTTGATTCGCACGTTGTGAATGCAGCCGTTAAAAGTCTGAGTGGAACGTTCGGGACCTGGACGGAGACCTGAGGCCACCACCTGGGCCGGTACACCTGGGAGGGGGAGGAGCCAAAGGAAGGGACGGACAAAGAGGGAAGAACAGGAAGAACATCACAGTGATTACAACAAGGTTTCATCTTAACTTTTGTCATTTCCTGTGATAAGATATGTGATCACACTCACAAAAACAGCAACAAAGGCTGATCAAACTCAATGAATATCTAAAAAAATGCAAATCAGGGATGAAGCAACTATCTGACAACTCACTCATATTGGGAAGCACAGCAGTTTGACACTGAACTCAGTATGATTCAATGAAATGCAAAAGATTATACATCAGTATGCCACACAGTGAGGTGTGATTTGATTTCCTTGTTTTTTTTAAATCTACAAGTAAAAAAAAGTATCTCATTTGAACCTTATTTTTTCAAGTAGCCTAAACTTTATTTTATAGTCCAACAAAATTTGGTCACTTGGTGAGAAATGACAGAAAACTGTTTAGAAAAGTGTATTAAATCTATTGGCAAAAATAAAATAAAATAAAATGTCACACATTTCTATTTTCTACAATCTAATATGATGATGTACCTTGTATTTGTCCAAAATACAATAAGAAATATTAACTATTATTATTAACTATTCAGTTTAGATTTGACTGATTTTACAACACTTATACAATAAATAAGCACATGTTTAGCATTTGGAGATCCCACCGCAAGAAAATTCAGTTCAAAGTATGTAATGTCTCATCATTTTATCACTATTATCAACATTTCTGGTGATACATTAACTGCATCTAAAAAGCAAACTTTACTTAACTGACTGGTTTAAGTGCTACTCAAAATGGTTAAAATGGATAGAATAATGTACATAACCCATAAAAAATAAATAAAATATAATATTGGCTACATTTGTGAATAATAAAAGCATAATGTTTCTATAATGATTTTATATAAATGGCAAATTTTACCAGTGAAAAATGCAAGGAATGATTGCAATTTCATCCTAAATTATAGTTTATTCAAGCGTCATTCATCACTAACTCACAACACTAACTAACTTTTACTCCAGTGCATCCATGTAATGTGGTGTACATTTTAGTACAGTAAATGAAAGTTTACTAAACTCAAAACCCGAGTTAGAAATAGCTTAACAGGAGAAGACAAACGAGAACAGATGACGTATCACACACAGAAGACACAACACGCGACCCATAATGCATTGTGCTTTCATACCTCCGATGTAGAGCTGCGTGCTGTGGTCGACCGACGGCTGCCGCGCCACTTTGCCCATGCTCTTGGGGGCGCCGTTGTCAACCACCAGGCTCAGCGAGCGGTTCTGGATCAGCAGCTCGACCGTGTGGAAGAGGCCGTCATTCACCGACTCCACGCTGGAATAAATCACACAGACACAGAAAGGGTTTTCAGTATGGTTCCTATTATGATAAATGACTGCCGAGTTCTCCAGCAGACGGGAGAATTAGAGAGGAAAAAAACACCATCGAGCAAATTAGAGATGCCAGACACTAAACAGACTCCAAACATTTTCAAGTCGAATATTTTTCTTTGTTTTGTTGTTTCTGCAAATCGACCAAAGTAAATGAAAAAGAAATTAGGGAAATCTTTGTTGAAGTGTTTTTCTCAGATGTAAAACAGACCAATCACATCCTCAATGCAGTGTCCATTAGAATAGATTAAATGTACAAGTGAGCAAGGTTCACATATTAACAAAAAAAAAATTAAAACTAGTGGCTGAAATGACAATAAAAACAAAACAAACATGGGAACTAAAAATAAACTGTAAGGGGGGATACAGTATGCTGCTCTGTTTTTAATGGTGCATGAATAGGATGTTTCGTATATGATCTGTATCAGCGGAAGTTAGAGATAGTGGCTGATAGTTAATTAAGTTTTCATTCAAGAAGGCACCAAAGCATAAAGAATCATTTGCTCTCCGTCCCCAGTTCCTGCGCTTACACAAGATTTGTTACTGTATTTTGTATTTGTACCTGCTCTATCCTGTTTAGCAACTGAAAAAAAAACAAAAAAAACAACAGTTCTCAAGTAAATAAAATTCACAATGAGTGAAACAAAACACAGGTAAAATCTACCTTGTGTCTGTTTTTCTTTGTGTATAAGATAAAATAGCTTCAGTAGGTGCTGACTGGATGTTTTACAGGCTCTTTTTTGGTTGTCAATAGTTAACAGGCTTTTGGTTCCACTGTAAATTTCAGATGCAGCATCTAAACCATAATAATCCCTTGTTTGTTCTTAATGCATGTCTTTCACAAGCTTTGTTTTGAAGCTGTTTGGATGTTGGGTTTTTGTCTGCTCTAGGTTTCTAATATTTTGTAGGCTCATACAATAATAACGGTCCAAACTACTGTGACATTTTCTGTGTTCCCAAACATGTCGAGTCAATTTAAAATAGGCTTTTGAAAAGCATTCAATTCACAATTTCCCCAAAACAAAAACTGTGAAGCATGTGTGTTTCCATAAACTGCTCTGGATAAACTAGGCTCTGGTGTGTTCCCAGCAGGTGGCGCTGTAGGCTACAATACACATGATACTGATCAGCAGAAACACCTGACATGAATGAATTAGGGAAATTTCTTTGAATTTTGCTGATTTCATGAACCTTTTCAGGTGCAAAATTTATAAATATGTATTAAATATATTCATGGAAATGCACTTTGTATAGGTTCATTCATTCATTCATCTTCTGAACCCAATTTATCCTCACTAGGGTCGCGGGGGTCACTGGAGCCTATCCCAGGTATGTATAGGTTCTTTATTGAAAAAAACACAAAACAAAACAAAACAAAAAAAAATCATTACATTTTGTACTGAAGTCTTGCTCAAAGTCAGAGAAAATACTGGATTCCAAAACCCTCTTAAAACCTACGAAAGGCTGGTTAATATGAGGCCTCTAAACCTGAAACAGGCAAAACAATAACCTAGAAGACAAACAAGTCTATGTATGATTTTCAGTGTTAGATTAATCATGGGTTCCACTTTATTAATAAGTTTGAGTTTGACATTCAGTGACTCAGATTAATCATTAATTTTTAATATTTTGACGTAGATGATTAGTTTAATATTTATCCAGTTTGTAATCAAGTGAAGAATAGTTAATTTCAGACATAAGATAAGAAAATATAAGATAAGATAAGATAAGAAGATAATATAATATAAGATAAAATTAGATTTGAATTCAGATATCTAGATGATATATACATATTTACAGTATAGATACAAATGCATAATGTGTTTTCAGTCTCAAATGTATTGGGAAAAGTGATGATAACAGGTGATTAATGGACTATCAGCCCAAACTGTTGGCCCTAATAATCCACTATTGGTTGAGATCTAAAAACCACTCAGTTCCTTCAAATAAAAATACTTCTGCACTCATAAAACACACCAAAAACCAAACTGAATGACTAAATAAAAATCACAATTTGATGACTATAATAACTATTAAGTATGTGGACCTCCAGATACTGTGAGGGACCTCATGACCTTGGAGGGGAGACTACATTTACACTATTAAAGGTCCAGACTGATCCAGATCAGACCACTGTGTCGAGGACTGAATCACTGCTGCAGCTCTGATAGTGACCTTGTTTTGGTGGAAATAGTTTCTGCATCGAACCAGGATCGTGACCTTTTGCACCAAGTGTGACCCTGGGAATAAAGTGTGTGTTTGTGTGTGAGTGTGTGGGTCTGAGATTCCCCCACTAAGTGGTTTTTGCTGGAGGGGAGACAGACAGCTATAGAGACAGTGGTTTGGCAAAGCCCAAAGAAAGAGAGAGAGAGACTACGAGAGGGAAGGAGAGGTAGCTGGTGGGGTGGTGAAGTTGACTGTGCCTCCGTTCACCCAAGTTCCTCCTTCCCCAAAAACCCAGAGAGAAACAGCGGAACATCAAGGAACACAAAAGAACAAGTGAAGCCACTCTTTCCGTTGGTGGTCTGCTCCACGCCGCTCGCCGCCGCAGCTAAACAACCAGGACAATACTGGCCTTTGTCTGCCTCCTCCCATTGGCTACGTTGCTAAGGAGCCTCAAGACACGTGTGACTGACAGCTGTTTATAGAGTGTTCAGATTACAGCGATGTTACATTAACAGCCAATGAAGCGGGGTTGTGAGTTCTGGAGGCGGGCCAGTGTGGCTTCTATAGAAAACGCTGACCGGACAAAAAAAAAAAAAAAAAAGAAAAAAGAAAAAGAAAACTTGGAACAGAACAGACACAATAACATTAAAGCAGGGGAAGGAAAAGGAGATAATCATGATTAAAGAGATGGGGGCGAAGATTATCATAATGATGAAAATTGTGAAGAAGCAGGAAATACACAGACAAAAAAAAAAAAAGAAAGAACCTGAAGAAATGATGTCGTAACTCTTTTCAGCTGTTGGTCATAAAGTTTGTTTGTCCATATAAAACTATTAGGTATTTTTACTGGAACTGAAAACTGGTCTGGAAACACTAACAGTGTTTTATATGAACTGTAGATCAGAGTCATCCACACATGGGCGCACAGATTCAGAGGCAGAATGAGCGAACGTTGATCCATCACTTTGTCGTCTCTGCTAATTCGATAAAGTTTGAACATTCTATCTGTGAACGAGCACAAAAAGCTAGTCTGAAATCTGCACGGTGTTGCAATCTAGCAAAATGAAAACTGTTTTTGGATGTGGATCCAGATGAACATTTAGCCAGTGGTTTCTAAAATAAGAGCTCCTACTTCACTACAGACCCAACACAGACACGTACATGGTTTCCATTAAGAGCCATGTAATTTAATAAAGGTCACAAACAGGCCTGATGCAGCCGAGCAAGACGATGGTCTGGGATTCAGAGATTAGACCCAACCGAGAGACTAGACCCAACCCAGAGATTAGACCCAACCCAGAGACTAGACCCAACCCAGAAATTAGACCCAACCCAGAGATTAGACCCAACCCAGAGACTAGACCCAACCCAGAGACTAGACCCAATCCAGAGACTAGACCCAACCCAGAGATTAGACCCAACCCAGAGATTAGACCCAACCCAGAGACTAGACCCAACCCAGAGATTAGACCCAACTGAGAGACTAGACCCAACCCAGAGATTAGACCCAACCAAGAGTTTGGGTTGTTTTCTTTCTTTCTTTCTTTCTTTCCTTCCTTCCTTCCTTCCTTCCTCCATCCCTCCTTCCCTCCTCTTTCTAGATTCCTCTTCCTCTCTTCCTTCTCTTTCTGCTCTGTTTTCTGTAATTTACCTTTCTTCTTTCTTGACTTCTTTGATTATATGATTCTTTATTTGATTCTTTTCTTCCGTCCCTTCTATCTTTCTATCTTTGAGTGTAAAAACATTGTTCCTTCCATAAGACTTTTTTTTTGTTCTTCATATTTTTCACTAATGGTAATGACACATTTGGGATGGAATGGTGTAAATAAACATTAGGTTGAAAGCCAAAAGTCTTCCTCTCTTTCTTTTTTCATTCTTTAGTTCATTCTTTTTCTTCATTTCTTTCTGTCTTTGGGTGTAAAACATTTGTTCCTTAATAATTTTCTCATGTATTTATCTTGCTAATGTATCTTTGTAGACACTGATGGTAGTGACACATTTGGGATGGAATAGTGTAAATAAAGATTAGAAGTCAAAAATCTTCCTCTCCTTTTTTCTTTTCCCTCATATTCAAAGTCTTCTATCTTCCTTTCCGTCCATCCAGAAGTCTTCTTACTCTTCTCTACCTTCACTTTGTGACGACTTCATCCCCTTTACGATTTGATCAAGTGTCTTGAAAAGTAAATCAGTCAAACTGCTCTCACAGCTGAAGACATCCTCCTCATTTTCTTCTCTACGGTTTGATCTTAATCTAAAACATGCACAGCGCTGTGAGCTGTAAACCTGCTGTGACGCTGCAGAGACACTTGGGGGCAGTAGATCACTGATGATTAGTTTTGTGGTCTGGGCAAATGCAGCCCCTGCAGGACAGTGTGTATGTCTGTACCTGTTTGAAGATTCCTGATATTGGGTTTATTGGGGATTTTACAAGAGGATGTTTTCCAGAAACTGACTGAAACACGGTGCATGGGCTTTTAGACGATCCCTCAAACTAAAGAAAACTAAATACATGGAAATAATACAGATAAATGCATACTCTGTTGCTGCTTCACACCTATAGATTTTCTCTATTATGATAAAATAAATGCACATGTCAGTGTTTACAGTAATGCACTGACTAGTCTCTGATCATGTGATTATATCACATATACAACAGCGTCAGAGAAGGAGTAGAAATACTGTACTTCATGTACATGAGATCCAGCTGCATCGTGTTACGGTCTGGTTCTGTCATATGTGTGTCATGGTTTTCATGTCTGCTGTTAGTCTGTCAGAGGCGGAGCTGCTGCTATTGCTTTTTCATCTCTGATATTTTCCTTCCTCCCTTTCTATTGCCCTCATCTTACTTGCTCTCTTGAAACCTGACTGAGGTTTGCAGCGCTGTGGAGTAAAACCACACCACAACAGTTCGATAGTATGTAAATATAGTCAACAAAAAGTGATGTGGATTGTTTCTAATGAGTGCTATCTGTAAATATAGAGCTTTATTTACATCTAGAAGTATCCAAGCTTCACAGTAGAGCTGGGAAATATGGTTTAAATCTTATAATAACACTTTTCATACATCTTGATATTTATCATTATACACATCAAATCATTATGTATTTCAAGGTTTAAGGTTGTTTTTGTTGCTGCGTGAAAGTTGAAGAAGTCAGAAGGTTATTTGTGGTTTTAAGTTATTTGGAAAAGATGTAAGACGATGAAAATGACGCAGGAGCGGTATCAAGAACAGAAATTATGAAGTATCGAGACAAAAACATTCTTCATTTCGTGACATTTCTTTTCCTGTTCATTTTCTTATAATAACAATAAAACTATGATAAAATGAGTGCAATCTGAACTCATATTCGACAGGATGAAAACAGCGTAAAAGGCTGTTACTTGTGGTTTTAACTGTTATGGTCAGAACATGAGAAAACACACAAGGTCAAAACTAATAGAATCTTTTTTCCAAGATCAATATTCATGAGTAGAATGAAGTAAAACCACAAAATTTCAGTGTCTTGCCCGACAATGTGAACAAAAATGAACCCTGAAGACAAATCCACAATTTAACATAACAAATAATCACAATATACAGTAAATATATATCCCATTAATGATAATAATTGTCTTATTGCTCATTCCTGCTTCAGAAACAGCAGACCTGATTGTTTCATACTGCAGCCACTGTAATAGATTTGTGTCCTTTGTAGATGTGTTGTTGTGTGAATCTTTCCTGTATGTCAATACAGGTTTCCTACAGTTGCATTGTGCCCGTCTTGTGTGTCGACGCGCATCGACTCAACAGTCAAAGTCATACAACTACTGATTTCTGCCTGCATGTGTGTTTGTGAGTGCGTTTTTCGCTACCATACGCAGTGTGTTTCAGGTTTTGTGTTGCTGGCTGTCTTGGCCCTGAGTGTTAGTTAAAAGCAACCCATTATGGAATTCAATAAAAACAAACACGCATCCGTACAAGATTTCTACAACCGTTCTTTTTTACTCTTATTGTGTTCGCCCAAACCCACAAGGGACGTCAATTTCCTGTCAGTCCAGAGTCAAATATCCACTGGATGCATTCATACACACAAATAAACTTCACTAAACAGAACTTCCTAAAACCAAAAACAGGCTTTTTTTTCAATATAACTGAATCAAACACAAGCCCAGAAGTAATTACAGGTCGTTGACTTTATCTCAAACTGAAAAAAATATTTGGATTAGAAAGAGAGCAGATCCACTTACACTGTTAAATCTAATTAGGCAGCGATATCATTTCCTAAACCACATCTGCAGTCTATGTATGTATGCATGTGTGTATGTAAGTGTGTCTTTGTATGGATTAAGTGTACGTTTGTGTATGCATGAATGTACCTTGGACTGTGTGTAAGTGCCCAGTTTTTATTGAAGTGTGTAGCTTGTTGGTTCATGTTCAGTTCGTGCACAGTCTTTTATATGTATTTGCACATGTGTGGTTGTTCATGTACGTGTGTGTGTGTGTGTGTATGTGTTCCATGTCTCATTGCTTGTATGTGTGCGTCAGGCTACGTACATATGTGCGTGTGTTTAGCAGCCCAATCTGATTAAAATGATGTTCAGCAGACAGGCATCCCAGTCCCATATTGCCGTGGTAACCTCAATTAGTCATTGCTGAGATGGCAGCTGCTGAACGGCGAGCTCCGTCACTGTTTTCTTTCCCTCCCTTTTCGGGTTTCATTAAACCTGGCTGACCGGTTCGTAAGAAATTTGTACTTTTCAGGAGTGGATTGGGAGCTTTTTGAAGTCTGGGTTTCAGGAATGAGCGCTTGTTGTTTCAGGCGTATTAAGTTTCAGTATTAGAACGGCCGAGTTGCCTCTGAGCGTTTAATGTTCATGGATTGTCTGTCTGTTTTATCCACACTGATCCAAAATCAGGTTAGACATTCAGCCCTTCAGTCATTTTACTCTTCTAAATACATGTTTTTTTTAAAGTCTTGCATCTAAATAACATATTTCCTCAATTAAAAAGTCAGGTTTCTGATAATGGATAAAAAAAAAAACGGGCTACAGGAAAACCAAGGGTGGATGAACTCATTGATGTCTTATAATATTCATAATGTACATTTCTGCTGCTTTTATTCAACAAATTCAACCACTTAAGCATACATGTCAAAACTTTGCTCTCTTTATATAGTCATCCTAAGTGTTAGGGCTATATATAGTATTTATACATTAAAATTTTTTTTTAAAATGAACTAAAATGATCATTTAAATGTTTAGAACAAAGTGTTTTTATGCTATGTCCAAGATATAGTTGTATTGTTCTGCAGAAATATGAACTAAATGTATTCACAGCCATGGACTGACATGTCACCATGAATGTATATGAGACCACTAGAGGGAGTAGTGAGTCACTCAGCCAATCTCCTATGGCGAAGAAAACACCAAAACACCAAGGCCAATTTGAGGCTGAGAACCATAAGAAAGAACTTTCAGAGTCAAAGAAAAGAAGTGATAAAAATAGAGGCATTGCCGTTGTTTTCACTGGACACAGCTCTAAATGTAAAGAATGGAGTTTGATGCTGAAATGGCAGCGTTTCTTCTACATGGATGGAGTTGATTCTCAGGCTTATGAAGGTATAAAGTTATTATGGGATGTTATTATCTTTACTAAGTTACCGTTTGTTAATCCATGGTTCAGACTAAACTGTGACAGTTCTGACCTTGTTTGTTGGATTCCAAACAGATCTTTAGTTCAGCTACTGACAACACAAAGAATACAGAAAACAGAGGTGATTTGTGGTTTTACTGTGGCTCTTTTCTGTCTAAAAACAGAGCTAAGCTAACAGAGATATAATGTAAACTATCAGCTGATGCAGCATGTGAAGATTATAAGACAACGTTTTATTTTGACCAACCCACTTTTTGTTTGAAGAGGAAACTAGTTCATTCATTGGTGGGTTTGGTAGTTGTGAGTGCATTCTGGTTTGAGTTCCCACTGATAAGTTGGAACACTAACACTACATATAGCCCTGCTTTAAGTTTTAACCATCACAAGTGGTATGCCTTTCACAATAAAAGCCCTGCTAAAAATAAATAATTGTGTTTCGCTGAAAAGTTAGGACACTTTGTATCTTATCTGAGACTGTATCAAAGGCATAATGGAATAAATTGAGGTCAGTCAAAGCTGAGGAAAATAAAGCTTTGCAAAATGACATTGATAAGAGTTAAGAGCAATTAGAGGTAATTCACAATAAAAGGCCTTTGCTTCTAATAAAGGCCTGTTGCCTTCTGCTGTTGAGCCAAACAAAGGACCTGTCACTACTGGAAGAAATATAATAATTTTGCCTGGAAAAGTTGTGCGTCTGCAAACACTCAATTTGTGCTCAATGTGGGCTTTCAGTGTCAACGTTACACATTCATAAAATAATTCCTGTTTCAGCTTACATGGATATGACAGGATAATTTGTTTGGTGACATATTAGACTCACTGAGGATAAACTATGAGTCGGCTGTTAAGGAGACGAGAGCAGCGCGAGGAGGAGGAGGTGTTTAGAAGTTGTCGGATTGGAGAGTCAGATATCTGGAGGTGCAGACCACACAGACTCTGGAGATATGTTTATGTTTCTTTTTTTATGAGACCATGAGGAATTTCAACGTTCTTTACTCTGAGGCTCCATTTGTGAAAACTCATGTAAAGTTAGCATCATTCTAAATTATTCCTATCAAGAAGAACTCTCTCAGATTTCTTGCACCACAGTGACAACTCTAAATAAACAACAGAGTAGTTATATATCAAATATATGGAAGTTATTTAAGTGTATCTGGACTAGGGATGGGAATTAAGAATCTGTTCTTGGGGGCTCAGTTCCTTGGAATCATTAGTATATTTGCTTAATGCTTCCATTTGACGTCATCACGTCATTTCCGTATTTTGGTACAGAAGCCTCTACAGTTTGGTTGCAATTGACCAGTAAAAACAACACTAGGACCATTTGCAACAGTTGTAGAGCTTCCATTAGAACAAAAGGGGAAGTACTTCCAACATGTAGAAACATTTAAACACACAGCATCCAATTAAACTGCACCAATGTAACGCCTCTGATTGGCTGCTTAGCGAAGGGGGCGGTGACTTTGGAGGCAGAGCCTAAACTCCTGTAGGTTCTATTCTTACTGTTAATATTTCACTGTCAATCTGCTTTCACTATTGTTCATGAATAACCTCCACATCCTAGAATTACATTTATGTGACAACGAGGCTCAGAGGCTGCAGCAGGTACGTAGATCTAACACACCTTTAACCACCCCTTTAGATCCCTTTAGGAAGTTTGTTCAAATCGAATGCATAATACTAGTGCATATTTGACATTAAAGAGAGAATGCAAACAAAGCCATTTGTACTATAGTGTTAATACTGACTGTAAATCTTATGTTCTTGGAATTGTCTATATCTCCCCGAACTGCTAGTTTATAAATGTATCAAGCACCTGTGACCTTTATAACAACTCTTCAGGACTAGTTTCTCTTTCTAACCA
>JAPQRQ010000002.1:6214331-6224551 GCA_037367365.1 Apogon talboti
TAGAATTTTGTTAAACTAGTTTGACTCAGTTTGAATTTATGGCATTTGTCTTAGAACTTTTTGAATTACCCTCGTATTTATAGTGAGTCTATCAGCACCAAATGTTTGGTTTGTTCACTTTAATCTGCAGAACTTTGTGTAACATGTCATTGTAAACTCATTATGTTAGGCTTAAAACATGTTCAGGTTGCGTTCATGTACAACCATCAGCCATGCCATGAGTCCAGAGTGCACCTTGGACATATCACCAATTCATCACAGACGAACAACCAGTCAATCTCTCACATTCACAGGTGATTTAGACTCATCAATTAACCTGCTGACTCTGTATTGAGAACCGATATGTGGGTTTAACATGCAAACTCCACACAAAAATGTCTGCTGGGATTAAATTTGGGACCTTTGCTGTGAGGCAAAAGTGCTGATCACTGCACCACCGTGCTGCCTGTAGGAGACGTCCCAATTTATATACGGATAAGTTATGAACATTAGTGAAACTGGAGTGTAAATGAGGTGAAAACTAGTGAAAATACTCATTTGACCACCTTACATTGTTCTACATTCAGTTTTATCATTTTCACCATGACCTTTATCGTGTTGTGTGTTATTTAAACGTATGTTGGATTACCGAAACTGTGACGCTGACAGTCAAATTTGCTGCAGCGGTGGTTTACTTTCCACTGCAAAGTTAATGATTTCTAATGTGCCCCTCCCTCCTGCAGCAGAGCTTCTATTATTCACTGCTGATTAGTGGCAAAGCCCTGGAGCCCCCCCCCAAAATAAAAAAAGGAATTGTGCCAACCCTGCTTTTCTTTGTCACACTGGTCCAATAATTATTTCCAAAACTGTAACACTGATTGTGATGGTTTATAACCTTTATTTGTTAGCTTTGTATTTCGTTAACCAATTAGGGCTGAGTTCATTTACTGTGGTCTGACACTGATGGTACTTTATCATAGCCTTAATCTATATTTTTTAAATATTTAATATTTCATGATCAAGTTTTTGTTTGTTGTTCATTTCTGTTGTTTTATCTTTCTATTGTCATTTGCCTTTTCCTGGATTACACTTGCTTATATTCTTTGCTGTGAAATTGTAAATGCAGTTTATTTTTCATTCTTACACCAGCTCATATACTGAACGAGGGCTTTTGTTTCTTCGTCGATAAACTCCTCTCTGGGACACGACTGTCTGGTCGGGATTGTGGAGGAATTTTTCTGACTTCATGTTTGTTTGCAGAGGGAAGTGCTCAGATATGGATCTGTGTGTGGGATCAGCAGTAAATATGTGAATGGATTTGTGTGGGGAGCTCGTTTTTCTATTACTGAAAAGCACTTAAATCATGCAAAAACATGATGGAAACTGGAGCTCATTGGTTGGTGTCTGTGTATGTTTATGTACTTTTTATATTTTTGACTGACTTACACCGCCTCGAGCTATTGCTAGAGTTGAATCAACCTCTGACTATTGTAAATGAATATGAGTGACCTTTTCACAATATTTGAATAATAAAGCAAATCATTTTAAGTGTTTTCTGGATGTTTCCCTATGCACCATGCACATGTATTGGCTCAAACACGTGACAAATACTGTATGTTTTCAATTAGCTTAAACCTCATGTAACTATTGGTTCTGTTGAAAAAATTTACAATTAAAAGTCAAAGCGTTCAGGAAAGTGCAGTCATGAATGCATGTGTATTATTCGTTTATGATGGTTCAAGGTTGATTATAGTAAAGTGAGCTGTGTGTTTGTGTGTTTTACCTGTACACAGTTGTAGGAGGGTAGTTGGCGATATCGTAGATGAGTCGTATGTGTCCCTGGTAAAGCTCCAGAGCCAGAGGATCATGGTCTTCCTTATAGAGCAAAATACCGTTGTCTTTATCTGTAGCCACCTGGAGGACAAAGTAGGAGAACAATGAGCACATGGCATCAAACTCTAACAATAAATGAAGGTATAAAGGTATTATGCGATGTTATGATCTTTGATAAGTTGCTGTTTGTTGAATTCCTACAAGGTTCTACAAGTTAAATTTAAGACTTTTTAAGACCTTTCTAAGACTACTTTGAAAAGAATTTAATGCCCATTTAACAGCCTTTTTCACAGCTATAGTGGCAAAAATTCGTGACTCCTAGAATTTAGAAACATTTATTTATTACTCCAACACCTTGATTCTCATCGTTCTGAGTCATTTCTCACCAGGGGCTGCAAAGGTAGCATAACTTAAGACTTACCATATATAATTTAATACCTTTTAAGACCTTTCAAAGGTATTAAATGCAGATTTGTAACTTCAAAACTTTTATGACTTTTTAAGGCATCACAGGAATCCTGCATAATGTAAACTATCAGCTGATGCAGCATTTTTGTTTGAAGAAGAAAACTTGATGATACCATAATACACCTCACACTTTTAGTGAGTGATATAGTCTATGTAGATGTGGCTTTTGATAGTTTCGACATATTATCTCTTTGATTGAATCCAATGTGACTCTACTGCTCTGCAGATCTTCACTTTTCCAGTACTACTCCTACTTTGTGCTGCTCCCTTTTGGTGTCTCCACATCAGATCATCTGCTTCCATCTGACCCTGTCTCCTGCATGTCCTCCTTCACCACATCCATAAATGTCCCCTTTGTTTTTCCTCTTTGCCTCCTGCCTGGTAGCTCCATCTTCATCATCCTTCCACCAATACATTCACTAACTTCACTTTTCCACAGTGGCATGAAATAATGTCAGGCCACCCTGACATATGAAGTCTTTTGATTTGGACAAAGAGGACAGAACTGCAGAAAGAAGGAGCATCTTTTCCTTTCACCTTGTGGCATTTTCCCCCTTATTTGACTCATGCAGCTTTAATGCTAACTTCAGTTGCTGCAGGCATTTGCAGCACTGCAGCCTCTGTTCAGCATATTTTGGGTTCATGCGCGATGTCATATGAGTAAAACCAACTAACCTTAAACTAATGAAGACACAGCAAATCCAGGCTCAAATGCTGATTTAAGCGATAAAACTAAGGGCATCGTGTGGCTACTGTGTATCCTGACATTATTTATGTTGTACTTGTGAAATAAACTGACACAAAACGGACTTTTCCAACACACTGCATGTATTTAAGACTGTGTGTTTTTACTATTCTGCATTTCTTGACTTGCTTTTAATTGACTGGACATATGGTGACATGCTTTGTGTGATAAAAACACATTATGTGCAGTTTGCAGGTGTTAAGCTTCATTAGCGATTGCGGGAATCTGGCAATGACCTAGTTTGCAGATGTTCGACACTGAATATGATGAGGCTCAAAATTAAAGAGAGGATAAAAGTGTTTTCTTACAGGTGTCCTTTGCCTTCAGCCATAGAAAATAAGGACAAAATGTAAATTCCTCCACACATGGCCCTAAACCAGATCACCGCCTCCCTCTCACACATGCACACTTGACATGTCACACTTGTTCGCGTGCTCTGCTAAGCGCTAACTAACTAGCGAGTGGAAATGGGGCCAAGGGGCCAAGCACTTAACACTCTGGCTTCAATGGAGCATATCCAAGTCAACACCTGCTAACAAGCTGCTGGAGAAAAGAAGAGTTAGAGGCAGACGGAGAGAAAAGGAGGGAGAGGGAGAGAGAATAGAGTAAGAGAGTAAGAAAAAATAGGGAAAAAAGGGAAAGAAGTAAGAAAAGACAAAAGAAGTGTTAAAGAGAGAGAGAACGACAGCAAAAAACATGGAGTGATTTATGAAGTGCTGTGGCCCTTTTTTTCATTTTCTCTCTCTTGCCTCTGAGTCAGGGCCTCTTGGTAGAGTTTTAACAGCCTTGGCACTGACATTGAAAGCTCCTGGCAGGAACACAGAGGCTCATGCACCCGCACTCACATCCACATACGCTCACACAGATCCAAACAGGTGGTAAATATCAATTAGACTGCCCTCCTTTTCTTGTTTCTCTTTCAACCACTTACACTCTCATTTCCAAAACGGAGAAAAATATGTCTCTGTTAGGATAGGACTCTCAGGTGTCTAGAATGTATGGTCCATGAGAGTGAACGTATGTGTGTGCACGTGCACGCCCGTGAAAGCTCAGCATGCCACGGAAACAGAGGGTGTAGCAGATGTTTGCTTTGCTTCGTCGGCACTAAGTCGTGCAACTCTATAAGCTTGATTTGAGCGGCTTACGGCTCTATTTCAAGCAGACCACAAATGTTTTCCATGTAACACAGCAGAATATGGCTTTTGTACTTTCAGGGGTCACATATTACATTGAGGCCAAGCTTATTTTTCATGAGAGGTGACTCCAAACTGTGCGGGCAGAGGTCAACTATAGCCTACCTGCAATGCGATATGAGCAGTGGGGCGGAGCTTCACGCCTGCCAACTCCACGTACGTGTCCCGGCCCAAAAAGTGAACGGTGGACAGCTTGTCGCATTTATTGCCATAGAAACCAGGCATGCAGCGGCAGACAGGCTCCCCGGCAACCACCAGGCACTGGGCGCCATTCTGGCAATCCGATTGGTCGCAGGGGCTGGTTTGCAGCAAGATCATTGGCGGAGGGTTTTCGCAGAAGAGCCCACTGAGATAGGAGAAGATTAAACAGAACATGAGTTATTAATGGGGTGATTTGGTGGGTCAGTATTCTCTCATAAAGCACCTGATCATCATCATCATTATTATTATTATTATTAAGAAGAAGAAGATACGATAAGATAAGATAAGATAAGATAAGATTTATCCCACCATGGGGAATTTTCCCAGTTAACAGCAGCAACATACAATAAGCAAGTGCAGAGAAAAAGCATGTAGGAAAAACAACAAACCAGTGGAAAATTAAATATAAGGAGGAAAAAAAAGAAATTTGGTATTTATCAAGATATTTGCACAAATTTAGAATCAGAATTAAAATTAAATATTATTTATATATTTAAATGTATTAAATTATTATTATTATTATTATTATTATTATTACTCATTCCATTTACTGAAGTTGAAACAGTCCCTGTAGATACATGACAGCTCAGCAGAAGTACCATATTTTTTTTAATGTCTCCTTTCGTTTTTCCTTTCTCCACACCTATCACTTCCTCCCTCTCTCCATGTCCCTTGTGATGAATTTGCTTCATTCTCGCCAACAGTCTCTGCTATAATTAACCACATGGAGCTGCATCTGCTGCACACGTGCACAAACCCAACACACAAGCGCCGTCAGTAGGTCTAGACAGTCAAGTGTCCGATTATGAAGCACCATCTGTATCTCCTCCCCGTCCGGCCGCGGGTGTGTGCGCTGGATGCGTCACTGCAAACGCTCGATGATTTGTTTCCATGACTTTTACCTGAAACCCTCTTTGCAGACGCAGGTATAGCCGTTGATGGCGTCCACACACTCCGCGCCATGTTGACACTTATTCTCCAGACAGTCGTTATAGTCCTGCTCGCAGTGCTGGCCCACATAGCCGGGTAAACACTCGCACCTAGAGCGACATGGAAATATGGATGGGATTAGTGCGGCGACAGGCTTTGGCTCATGATTACAGATGGTTAACTGCAAAAGCTGACAGGTTGAGTCCATTTCAGCAGCTCGTGTTTTTATAAACATGTTTCCTGATGAGGTGTTTTGGACCCGGACATCAAACCTCCTGCTCACCGTTAACAAGCGTCATTCTGGTTAAGCTCACTTATGAATACATGCAGGCAAAAATATGTCACAGATTCTAACTTTTACATGCACAAATGCTCCGTCACATAATTCTGAGGTACAAAATAACTGAAGTGTAAATAATGCAGGGTAATAACATGCTGCACGCTGCCAGTTAGTGGGCAGTAGATCAGATAAAATGAGGATTTAATCGTAAAAGTCATTTTAGGGCACTTTTCCACATAACTGTCAAGCAGATTGGAAGTTTAGAAATGTTGCAAAAAAGAACAAATCTTATATAAACAAGGCTGCAAAGTGTCAACATGAGGAAATCTTACACATGGTTGTAATGAATAGATTAGAAGAGTGTATTGCGTTGCTGTTTTCCATCTGAAATGGCTGTGGATCGAGGAATAATGTGGTGTCCTCATCAGTCCATGCTACCTGTTTCAACTACCACACATGTTTTTAAGTTTTAGGAGAATATCCAGGAAGGCACTCAGTGATGTGTGTTAAATGCTGGCGAGGATAGAATTCATAAAAAAGAAGTAACTCTAAGCAAAAACCACCACTAATGAGGACAAGAACTTTTCTGTATCAAAGTATTTTTGTGGGATTTTGCAATTATTCTATCTTATCTTATCTCATCTTATCTTATCTAACTTTTATATCTTAAAATATTAGTTATTACTAAATTATTGCCTTTTTAAATTTTAAATTTATTGAATACATTCATTGTTTTCACTGATCTTTAAACCTGTTTTTCATTATGGTGTGTGCTGCTGACCTCTTGGCCAGGCCACCCTTGTATAAGAGATCTCAATGGGAATTTATCTGGTTAAATAAAAGTTGAACAAACTTTTTCAAAAATCTAAATTTTTCAGAATACATTTATTAATATTTCATCCAATAACCAGCGAGTTAGCTGTTTGAATCTTGATCTGTCCTAGGCATGTGCTTTACCACCACAGGTGTATGAATGTGAGAGTGAATGAATAATGGATCAATAATATAAAGTGGTTTGGACGCCATGAAAAGTGCTATAAAAATCCAATCCATTATTATTATTATTATTATTATGCAATATACAAGCCCTGACAATGCCACAAAAATCTGACCACATCCAAGTATGGGTTCATGTGTTTTACTGTGTGTGTGTGCGTCTGTCTGATAGACCAGGTTCTAGGTCAGCGATTGTTCTGATTCCTCAAATGTCAGGTTCATATGAAACCGTTACTCACCTGTAACTGCGGCCAACATGGACGCACTTTGAGTCGTGTTGACAGGGGTCAAAACCGTGGAGACAGGGGTCGACCACCTCCTCGCACAGGTCGCCTGGCGACAAAGATTTAGAGGAAAACGTATGTCAGAGTAGGACGCACAGCTGACTGAAAACAGAGCGGCAGGTTGGAAGTACAGCTCATAAAACCTGTTGTAGTGGAAAAACAGAGCTAAGCAAATATGCAGCACATAAAAACGGAACAGAAAAGCGAAGAGGAGTAGGTCAATGTCAAGTTTAAAACAACACAAGTTGCTCAAAATGCTGTGTAAAGATATAAATAAAATAAATAATATGGTAAAATTGTTAAAATAAGAATAAAAATATACTAAAACTGATAAAAACAGATACTAAATTAATAGGATAAATAGGAGTATTTCAGTACACTCTCCCTGACTTTGAAGCAAGAGTGGAAAACAAACATGAGAAAAAAGAAACCAGGGAGCGGAAAAGGATGATTTATAGATGTGTCTGTCACTTCCAAGGCCTCAGATAATGTGTGGTACCCGGTGTTATCAGCTTTTTCTCAGGACTGATGGACAGAGAGGTTAATAGGCTGTGTAACGGCGGCGGTCTAAGACGTACACATTTACTGTATGAGCTGTGCGGGTCACGGGGGGTTAACAGTGTGTGTAAAAGCAGTGGCTGCAGTCGGTCATATGAAGGAAGAGGGGACGGAGAAAGGTCAAACACATTTCCATTGTTCTCTGCCTGCTTTAATCTAATCCCACCGCCTCAGTCCCACCCTGTCTGTCTCCAGGACCCACTACTAAAGCCACATTCAGATGCTGTTTGAGCCTCAATATATTCTTTACACATCATCAACATCTGCATTGAATATAAATGAAGAATATGAAACTAAATTACTATATTACACCGAGTGCCTGGAGCTGATCGGGACATTTCACACTCTAGACACTTAGTTAAAGTTGCCAACATTCATTTGTCATTGGGAAATTAAGTGTGATACCTTGGTGTAATTAGCATACACACGAGACCATCGTTGGGATAATCATTGAAAGTGATAAACATAATGTGAGTGATAGAGACGACCCGCTGGATTTGTAACTTTCTGCAGTGCAATAGACTTTTACTGGACATGCAGATGGCAGAAGATCAATGCCCTCTACCTGTCTCCTGCCAGAAAGCAACAGAATTACTTGGAGGCGAGTGTTAAACCCAGAGCCTTAATGATAGATCATAAATGATGAATAATCGCTTATTTGTTGACAATCATGCATTACTGTGACTTAAAAGTGTAATGTGTATGTGAGGAGATTTACATGTAGGGATCGATTTTTATTTTCAGTGTGAATAGATCATATCGTACCTTAAAAAATGAACATCTTCACAGACCATCAGTTGTCTACATGTGTTCACTTCTGACTCAATAACTATGCTTGTATGGAGATAATATTACATTTTTCCTCTTATTCTAAAAGGACAAAAGTCCTCATAAGCTGTTTACATGAGTAATGAAAATGAATATTCCACTAACATTCGATCCTTAAAAATAGTGGGGTTTTTTCAATGTTTTCCACTGGTCGTTGATGTTCCACTGTGTGAACTCAGCCTCCTTTTATGTTCCTTTAATATGTTCTTGAAAAGGTCATCTTTTCATACTTGCCCAGATCCAAAAACCTGTTGATATCCTCTTTCATAATGTTTAGAAGCAGGCGTTTTTCCTCAATCTGATCAGAAAATGTGGACTTTTCTAAAGAGCATCCATGACCGTGTGTTGGAACATGCAGTAAAATATGCAGATTAGCATCACTTTCCAAATATACTGTATGCACGTCTGAAGATTTCCCATAAAAGAGGAATAATATCAGCATATCCAATATGTCTGGAGCTGCGCAAGGTGAAATCAGGGGAAAAACAGCAGAATTTTAACATACACGTCTTCCTCCTGCAGCACTCAGCCCAAACTAAAAGACTTAATGTCAATATAGTCATCTGTACTGTCTGACTTCCTGCAATTCCACTCTTTTGTAAATATGTATAAAATTTATAGTTTTATTACTTACAACTGTTATTTCTATTTTTATATTGTTTGTCTTTGACACTATGTTTATGCTGCACATTTTTTGTTCTTGCACTTTATTCTGTTGCTGCCTTGACCAGTGAATTTCCTCATTGCGGGATCAATAAAGTCTAATCTAATCTAATCTAATCTAATCTAATCTAATCTAATCTAATCTGCATGTCTAGATATGGAGTAGCAGAGTAACATCCAGGTCCCATCTGACAGAATATGATCAGTGATTGGCAATTACAGCTGTCAATCACATGCTTTAGCCCGCCTAACTGTCTGAAAATACCTGTGATTGGACAAAATCAGGGCAGCATGGGGTAGGTTTTTTTAAAGGGTGAAAAGTATAAGTACATACAGAAGTCTTGTTTGTCTTGCAATTTAACCCAATGACACTGAAGCTTTAATTGGGAAAATTCTGAATGTGGAAAAAAGGCTAATTCAGAATATTCTTCAGCTTTTGCATTGTTGTTCCAGGAATGGGAATACGATAAGCAAAAATACATTTGTGGCTGAGATAACTTAATTTATATGTATGCTACTAAAATCAAATTAATTCATTCCATAGTCATGCACATTTACGTACTTAGCATCTGTTTTCTGCTTCTTTACAGCGGCGACACAAGCAAGAGTTAACGCAAAAAACTTGTCCATTAACACCAATGAACCACCAAACCGAAGCAGAACAGACTCCAACTAGATTGCGTCATGGACACGTGTTAAATATTGCACCTTAAACCTTACAGTTGCATTACATGTTGATCCAGAGCGATGCAAGTAAACAAAACTACTGACCAGAGTCACATTAAATTCACTCCCTGACATTTTCCACAGCACCGCCAAGAAGTCAAGTTTCCCAACACTGACTTAGAAAACCTGCAGTTGTGTGTTTTTTGTTTTTTTTTAAAATGTGTGTGTTATGCAAAAACGGAAAATGTGCACATTAAGATGGACTGACCTTTAATTTGTCATGCACATTGAATCTCATTCTCTAAACATCATCTGTCTCGTTCTGGACCCGAACTTCCCCGGTTGTAGAAACACTATATCAGCTTTTTTAAATGTCTTCTGACCTTAAATCTTGATTTAGTTTCCTCTGGTGCAAATATGACGTGACAGTCTTGGTTGCTGAGTTTGGAGAAAGCCAGCGACTAGCGAAAGGACTGTCCTCTTAATGTGACACCTGATGATTACGTCTCGGTTCACTGATCCGGGTGTCGGTGCCGAGCCAGTGCAACCAGCTGTGTGTGTCTGGGACTGTGTGTGTGTGTGTGTGTGTGTGTGTG
>JAPQRQ010000002.1:6228601-6245934 GCA_037367365.1 Apogon talboti
ATCTATCCATCCATCCATCCATCCATCCATCCATCCATCCATCCATCCATCCATCCATCCATCCATCCATCCATCATTGATTTTACATGTGAAGTGATTACCCATCATGCCTAGCACCTATAGTATAAGCCTTTGGGGGCAGTGTTATGATCTGGAGTTGCTTCAGTTGATTAGGGCTAAAAAAATCTGAAAATAAATGCTGTGACGTTGTATATGCCTACTGAAAGGATGCCACAGTGAACCCATGCCACAATCAAAGTCAAAGGCATCAAACAACATATTACAGTGTGAGACTTCATTATTTTTCCTTTTTTGGTGAGGCTGTGTATGTATTCAACAGTTTATGTTGTATTCAAATATCATAATTATATCATATAATATAATTATGTTATTATTATTATTAGCATTATTATTATTATTATAAAACAGACAAAAACAAGTACAGGTATGAGAAACATCTGCCCATCTATCATTTACATTTTCAAGCAGTTACTCTTTTATAAATGAAACGAAAGAAAAAGGAGGACGAGAAGCTCAGTGGTATGAAGGTGAGAGTGAAAGAAACAGGACATTAACGCCTCCTTTGGGAAACAAAAGACATGTAATACAAATGATGGGGTCAGCCGGGTCACGGAGATCATTGTCCCACCAATCAAATTCTGGTCTTGACATTTACAACATATAGTTTGACAAATGGGTCCCCGCGAGGACCCAGGGCTAATTGGACTTACTGAATATTCCCAACTGATTATATAACATGTTGAAATGTCAAAGGGGTCTGGTCGACCACTCTTTCTGTCTGTTTCTCCTCCTCCTCCCCTCCCTTTCTCTGAGGTTGAGAGTATCTACCTGTGTTGGTATTAACATTAAGAGAAGATCTGTAAAGGGTAAAGAGAGCCCTAATAGCATTACCACGCAGGAAGCTAAAGGCCAGACGCATATCAGAGCATTTCAAAGGGCAAAGGCCTTGTTACGGCGCTGGGGAAACAGACGGATCTGGTTAAGAAATCTCTGACAATTGTATCAATCACAGCGGCTGTATGTCACCAGAACTGGACAAAAGGGGGACGTTTTGACCTGAAACTGATGTCATCGTCAGACAGAATAAAGGACGGACCGAAAACATGTGCAATAAACCCTTTAATGTGTGTAGTGACAATTATCCCGGACTACGCAAACCACATGTTTGCGTCCTTTCTAGGGCTGGACGCACTCTTGTTATAAACGTCATAAATTAAAATACATCTGATATTAATTTATTCCATTTATAAGAGAAATCGCTCAGTGCTTTGGTCTGAGGTCTGCTGCTGGAGTTGGATTTCAACCCCTGGAACGTATTTTTATAAATAATTTGGATGCATTTGCTTTGTATTGGCGTCCAAAAGAAATCAGTCATCAGATCGAACGATAAAGTACACAGAAATACATTAGAGTTTTTAAGGTCATAGCAATTTTGAGGTTATTTTTTTTTAGTTTTACAAAATATTTACAGTATTTCTTGATGGACTTGCAGCAGTGAGGTGTGAGAGTATGAGAAGCAGGACTGTGATATAAAGGTATTCTTAGTTCAACTGGGAAACGACGTTCAGGGAAGCCAATGAGTGATGCTTTGCTCTTTGCTCCGTCCACAGCCGACAGTCTCTTGACCCCCAGGCTGTTCCACCGGAGCCGCGATTAAACGCTGTAAATATACCGGGCATCTCCCAGGTGTGAAAGTGAAGACGGGGCTTCCTTGAAAGGCAAACCCACAGCCTTTCACTGGACAAGAACATTCTGAAGGGTGTTAAGGGGTTTTGTTATTATTATGTATAAGTTTAATACTTGCAAAAGGCAAAAAAGTGATGTTTTTTTTGCATCGTTTATGCTTATATTGAGGTATTTTGATGCTAAATGTATTTGTTTGAATATGATCAGAGTATGTGCAGGTTTTATGACGCTAATTTTCTGGCTTTTAAGACATTTTTTAATATTTATAATTAAAACCTTAATTTAGGACAATGACAATTAAGATTTTTTAAGGATCTGTAGACACTCTGATGCTGCAATGCAAACTTACACGTGTTGCATTTATGCACATAGCTCTAGGGCAAATGTCAAAGCAGAAATAATAAAATCTGTCTATTTATTTTAGCTGCTTTTATAAGTATTTTTATAGTAGATTTTATATATGATATATAGTTCAGATGGCACTTTGAATTTCATTGTAGTTATAACAATGACAATAAAGATATTCTATTCTATTCTATGAATATATGTTAATTCACATTGAATGAGTGTTTTCCTATGTGAAAAACTGGAAACAAGTGAATGATGAGAGACAAGGAGTTTTTTTAATCCCCTTTAAATTATGTCAACATTTACGCATATAACATTTGTTAATTTAGAATATAATCTTATCAGGCAAGAAAGTCACAGTTTGTGGTAATGAGAGTAAAGTACTATCCAGTTATATGTCTAATGGCTTAGTTGACTTGGTGTATTTCTCACTGCACATGATACACATCAGCAACACCAAAGGACTTACTGTACCTTGACATGTGACATATTGACCTTTAACAGTAAGATGAAAATGCATTAAAAGGTGAGAAAATCAGCAGAGTCTACTTATACTGAAGCTGTAGAGGCATATTCAGCAACTGTGACTTTATTGATTTTGTCTTTTAATTTTTTTTTTTTAATTTAACCTTTATTTAACCAGGAAATATCCCATTGAGATTAAAAACCTCTATAAACTGACAATCATCATATATGTAAATGATGTCACCTCTGTATTGGATGTGCACCCATGTATCTGCAAGTACTGTATTAATTAATGCACAATTTTTGGAATCTCTCAGACAAAATGAAAACAAGGTGTAGCTCGATGATGTTGTAAAACAGTGAGGAATCATGGGAGTTGTTTTCTCTCTCGGTGCTACAGAAAATCTATGTGATGTGACTTGGGAAGAAATCATACATAAAATGAGGTCATCTAATATAATTTCATTCACATTACATTAGCTGCATTCACATTACACCGTTTTATTGGACTGAAATACCTGCAGGTAATGTTTGCTAGCGTAATGTTAAATATGAACTGAACATGAGTCGTGTTAGCTATTACCATGACTTTGCCAGACTTCCTAACTTGCTGTAGTAAGCTGCATTTCTGGTGTTTTATCTGGTGTTTGCCAACTGAGAAGTGACTGAATGAATAAAACTATGACTTTCTCTAAATGTGATTATTGCTAGAACTGTTTGATTTAATTTAAGTACCAATCTCCACACCAAATATGACATAGGCTTGGTTGTTTTCAGACATTTAATGCAGAGATGTTCCATATTAAACCTCTAATACTATAAGTAGTACAGATGTTCCTGCATATTTTAGTGTTTACTATCATTTCTTTAAATACCATCACAGCTTGCATTCACAGTCGCATATGGAAACACAATCTGTTTGGGATATGGAAAAGCCTCATATTCTGCTCTTCCTCATTTATATGTAAAGATGATAAACATTACTATTATTATGGAAACGTTGTCACAGCTTTTTGCAGAAACAACCGAGAGAGTCTGATGTGGACGGTAACAGAGAATCCCTTAAAGCAGGAGGTCAGAGAGGGGAACAGCGGTTTAATGAGCGGCCCAAATGGGGGTTCCTCCTCTGAAATGTCTCCAGTCCTTCCTGTCCAACCCCCCCCAACATACACACACAAGAAGGAAAACACATCATAAGGTCAGAGTAAGTTGTTATCGCCGGTAATGCATTGTCCAGTGAGGCAAGACTGTCCACTCTAATCAGATTGTCTACATTTCTGGGGCAGAGTAAAGTTAATTTTCTTTTAGATGAGAATACAGGGTGAGTTCTCTTTTTTTAAAAAGCGTCTCCACTAATAGAGATGGGGATGAGGGCAACGAGGGCAATGGGATCCGACCCACAGCTAAATGGATTCTCAAGGGACTCTTCTGAAATGACTTTTATTATTATTGTACAAACAGTATTTTAACTCATTTACACTCCCAACAATGATTTTGCTCCTGGGAGAAAAAAATAAATTTGATTTCACAGAAAGATAGATACGCTGATGCCAAATCTTGAATCAGAATTTCTCAAGCACATCAAGATTTTTAATTATTTCATTTGTAATTATTTTGCTGCTTTTATTTGTATTTTTATGGTATGTTTTAAAACTCATGCATAGAATGAATGGCACTGTTAATTTCATTGTTTGTATTACAATGACAAATACATAAATATATTATTATTATTATTATTATTATTATCAACAAATATATAGCAATTACTAGCATTACATCAGTGTTTAATTTCTATAAATTGTCAGTGATTGAATTTCAGATTCACATTGAGCTTCAATAACTCTGTAAAATCATTGGTGATCACATGGTCCCGCTCAAAGCTCAGTTCTAGAATTAAAACTTGGGATTCATTTGTGCAACATTTTCTAAGGGTATATGAGCGAAAGGGCGGCAGAATGCTGCTCATTAATTCATTTCTCCCCCCTTCATCTTGATTGTTTCTTCCAGTTTGGCAGATGTACAGTCATTGATGAACATGATGAACAATTTCATTCAGATATTTCTGAAATGGAAACCAGGCTTCAACCCAAACACAATGATTACTGTTGGTTCTACAGCAGGAAACTGTCACAACCCATAATAAGAGCAATTTTATTTAACAATTCTGATACAAGTGGATGGTCTCTGATAGTTTATTATTCATCAATGGGCTTGATGCTCATACAAATGACCACGACCCATTTAGCCCAGATTACCTTCAGAATGTGAAAAGAGAATAAAATGCATTGGTGCAAGATTGGAAAATGTGTGTTCATTTAATTAGAAATCATGATCTGCTGGAGAATTCAGATTTGGAATCAAGACGTCTGATTTACACAGCGTGTTTTAACAGTTTTGAGCAAAACCAATGAAATTTGCTATTTAGATTTATTCTTCATTGGAGCTGATGTTCATATCTATAGGTAAACTTGACCAATTTAGGTCATAAAATCTTACAATTAGTTTATTTTTAAATGTTCACATAATGCAAAATCATAACTTCTTGCAGAAATTCAAGGCAAGATCAAATCTTTTTCAGCCAGTTGCAGACAAAAGTGTTTTTTGTGTTGTTCAATTTTATGTCTAGCATTGTACTGAAATCGTACTGTGCTGCAAATAATAATAATAATAATAATAATGATAAAAAGAGGAAAAAGAAGAAGAAGAAGAAGAATCTCAAAGTCCTACAGTGAAAAAAAGTCTTAGAATAAAATACTAAATAAAACAAAATAAAATAAAAACACCAAAGTCCAATCCTGTGCTTGACCTCCCTTTTACCCAATACCTTTTAACATGAGGTATTAGTTAACAGACATACCTGAAGTGGTCTTCAAGGCCTGGCTGAATGTGGCAGGTTCCTCCATTAGAGCAGGGGAAACTAATACAGGCATTGATGGGGATTTCACAGTTTTGACCCTGGAGGAAAAGAAAAGTTCATGTTAGGATGTTTTTAATGCTTTCTTTTGGAAGATGATTTGCTGCAGAGCTTTGTCATTGTTACAATTTATTAAGCTACGGACCTGCTGTATTTCTATTGTTATTCATTCTATTTATCTCTTTTTAACAGACAAACACATCCACAGTTATCAGCTAAAACAAATGTACAAGCTGCCTGCAGACATTAAATATACAAACACATGCGTTACACAAACACACACCTGTTTTCTGAATATACAGTTTTCACAAGGAGTCGTATCACATATCAGAATCCACACGTATACAAACAAAACACACAAAACATGCACAGATACACAATGTGGCTCTAGTTTTAATTTCAATCCACTAAAGCTCTGGTTGCCAACACACCCGCTTCCTCTGATCAAAGCAGAAAAGAGGACGTTTATTCTCATTTTCCCTCTCCATCCATCTTCATTACATGCTTCTCTCCTTTTTTTCCTTCTCTTTGTTTATGTTTTGTTCCATCTCTCATTCATTCAAACCCTCCCTTTTTCTCATTTTTCCTCACTTTCAACATTTTTTTCCCCCCTCAGTGTTTCCTTATTCCCTCCTCGATCACAGATTTGTAATGCGACACTGTGGGGCCTTGGCAGAAGTACGTAAACGTGTGAGAATGTTAGATCAAGCAGTAAAAAAAAAAAAAAAAAAAAAATTCCATTCCTGCCCATTTTTATGGATCTGCACAGTTTAATGACTTCAACCCTGGTCTGTCCTCTACCCTTCCAGCAACTTTCATGAAAAATCAGTGGAGCTGGTTTTGTGTTATCCTGCTGACAAACCAACTGAACGTTAGACCAGAGGTGTCAAACATACAGCCCGCGGCCCAAAACCGGCCCACCAAAGGGGCCGATCTGGCCCCTGGGATGAATTTGTGAAATGTAAAAATCACACTGAAGACATTAACAGTCAAGGTTGTCAGAATCATTTTAGTTCAGGGACCACATGCAAGGCTGATGTGATGTGAAGTGGGACAGACCAATAAAATACTATCATAATGAGATGAAATTAGATGAGATTAGATGACATTTTGTTATTAATCCAACAAAGGGGAAATTCACTGGTCAAGGCCACAACAGAATAAAGTGCAAGAAAAAATGTGCATGCATAAACATAGTTCAAAAGACAAACAATATAAAATAGTAATAACAGTACTAAGTATTAAAACTATATAGATATTTAGAGCAGAATTGCAAAATGTCAGACAGCACAGATGACAATAACCTATAAATAGTGACAACTCCAATTTTTTCTGTTTGTTATAGTGTAAAAATAGGAAAATTCAATGAAAATATTTACATTTACAAACTATCCTTCCACAAAAATACGAGAAAAACATGAACAACCATGTACAACCTGAAATGTCTAAGGAGATATAAGTGCAGGTTTACCAGTATTATGCCTGTTACTAATGTTCTGTGTATTTGTAGATCCACTGTGATCTGTAAGTTGTAATGCACATGTGTAAACGATAAGCTGAGGGATAATATTGTTAACATTCAATAATTTTTCTTAAGAAATTTCAGATTCTTCATTATTCCAATTACTTTAAAGGATAGTTTGTACATGTAAACATTTCCATATTGTAATATTACTTTTTCCACTGTAAAATAAACACACAAGTTGGGAGTTATCATAGGCTATTCTATTATTATTTTACTGGTCCTGCCCCCTTCAGATCATATTGGGCTGAATGTGGCTCCTGCATTAGAGAATAAAATGCCAAGTACCTGAATAGTTTCCCTCTGTTACTGCACATCAGTAATATACAAATGTCCCCTCTCTCTCCCCCTCCTTATTTCCTCCCGTCTTTTGTTATCTGCTGTTCCTTCTTTGATTTCTCTAACACATTTTAATTAATGTTGCCCCACAGGACGACAACTCCAAAAGAAAACATACACATAGTGACACACACATGCACACACAGACTCTGTTACCCAGTCTATGACCTTGGCAAGTGATGTTTTAATTAAAGTGGATACAAAGGCTTTGTTCTCCTGTTAAAGCCCAAAGGTTATGAGGTGTGTGTCTGTGTGTGTCTGTGTGCACATTAGAAGTGCATCTTTGTGTATCTTTAATGTTCATTCACACACAAGCAAATTCCCACATGCGAGCCCCACTCTCCTTAATGCAAATCACCCCGTTGGTAGTAGATTTGCATGTCTTCCCTAAAGCGGGGGTCTTGACAATTATTACACCCTTTGTCTTTTGATCGGTCAATAGCTGCAGAGCAGCCAGCTGCAGTCATCATTTCTCTATTGATGAACAGGTAGATACATTATGCATGCAAGGCCAAAGCTAAGCCTGATAATACTGCTAATACCACAGGCTTATGCAGCGGGGCTATCCATCTCAGATATATTCACACATGCAACCGATTTGTAGGAGTTGAAGAGCAAAAGTTAAATTTTTTAGGACTGTGTAGCGGCTGTATTCATGTCATTTACAACCTCTAGAATACAAAGGAACCAGCAGAACAATAGTGGCTTATATGATGCTGATGAAACCTGACATTGACATTTGTCAGCTGTTTCAACATGTACTATAAATATCTGCACTCTTGATGAGGCATAAACAGCAAACAGGGTCTTGACAAGGGTGTGAAGAACTATGTTTTAAAGGTTCCATGTAATAAAAAAATGCATCTTTATGTAGTTTTGATGGGTTCCGTGGTGTAAAATAAAAGCTGTGTAAATGCACTGTCTGTCTTCTAGCAAATGCTACCACATGATGGTCTCTAAATAAAATAAGCCAATTAGAAAAGCCTTTGTTTATGATTCTTGGTAGTTCCTCTCGGAGACGAAACGTTTTCAAAAGAGCTAAACCAGTCCGGTTGAACTGAGAAGAACGACTAAGAAGAATGATGGGCAAATGAGAACCTACACAGACACTTTGCTTATGATGTAGCAAGGGAGAACCAATCATATTTGAGGTCAAATTTGTTAGCCCCGCCCCCATCAGTTACTAACGACGGCGGAGTGATTGTAGAGGACTGAAGTCCTGCTGCTTTAAAATAAATGAATAAATAAATAAATAAAAATTGCATTGCAGTCAATGGCAAGAGAAAAGTATTTTTTTAATCCTGTTTGATCCATTCACATTATGTTTGTCTATTTAAAAGATAATTTCACAAGTCAAGTTTGTTGTAAATACATTAAAAATACATAAATATAAAGAGAGCACACCTGACCTGACGGTCATCAAAACCGTCTCTGTCCATGATCTGTTCAGAGTCTGACGATGTCTCTGCAACTTCAAAATGTCCAGAGTTGAAGTGATTTTAGTCTCTTTAAATACTTTTTCACCCCACTCTTGAACATTCCAGGCAAAGCAGTGGCTGTTTTAACGGTGGGGGTGCATCATGTACAACGACAAATGCAGTCGACTGCTGTTTAACACTACACTGGATGTTATTTTACTATCTTTGCCAAAAACAGCAATTTCCTTAGTTTTTAAAATTATCTTTGACAAACACCATAATAAATGGTGACATAGTTTAGCCAGAATTGAAAAATAGTTTGTCTCTCATCGATGGCTGCCATTCAGCTTTTCCTGAGTTAGGTCCCACGGGATAAACCTTTAGCTCTCTATGTCAGGAAAAGTAGCTCTGAAAAGTACATTATTCCTGCTTCATTGAATCAAAACTACTGAACAGGTTCCAGAGGAGAGACATGTCACAGACCGGTGGAGGTGTTTTAATGTTTTTTCACTTATCTTGTCTTTTTGGATGTGTACAGCACATTAATAATGGAGGTAATAGCTTTGTTGTCGCTAACGGGTGAGTATCTCTGTGTTTATGAGGACATGTTCCATTAGCTTTGTCCAAATGACAATATAAAGACAGACAGTTTCGTCAGAAGTCATTTTGGACAGTAAAGACTTGGTCGTTTGTCCGGTGTTGGTGTTTTATTTACTCATGATTAGCTTCTTTATGCAACAGAAAGGCTAATGCTAATGAGCTCCTCCATTCAGAGCTGGATGAGTATGAATATGTATAACATTGTATGTATTAATCATGTGTTGACAGTAGCTTTATGTCTAAATCTGATCCCAGCTGACTTATGTCTAGCCAATCAGAACATTAGCTGTTGAAAAGTGGATGGTGACTTTATCTTGCAGTCTAATACTGCATAAGGTGTTTGTGGCACAGAAACTTATGAAAGTGAAGGAAAGTCAAATATACACTGTGACTTTTATTGAATAAACACATACAAATGATACAGACCTTCAAAACAGAACTAAATAATATCACTTTCCCCATGTAAGTCTGCATCCAGATACTAGAAGTGAGAACGTCTACACACACAGTCTATTATATCTCACCTTGAATCCATATGGACAGGTGCAGTGGTAGGATCCAGTGACTTCTGAGACACAGGTACCGTTGTTTTGGCAGGGCGCTGCCAGGCAGGGGGCGCATTTCGACATCAGACCGATATCCACTGGACCTGAGGTGGCAAAAAAAGAACAAAAATCGAGATTAAAAAAGAGAGACAGTAGGAGGTGATAGCAGAAAGAGATCCCCTTGTGAGTTTCAGTCTCTGCGCATAATCGTGTTGTACAAGAGGTTTCTTCTCCTCTGCATGCAAAAAGTACACTTCTGAAATCATTCCTCCTGTGCTCTGATAACAGGGGATCCCCTGGATAATAATAGTAGATATCAGCCCGTGTACTCTGTTCTATTTGAGGACCTCTGCAGCGTAATACGACTGAGATGAAAAAGGTCTATTCAGGAACGGTCTGTGGAAAGAATCAGGACATAGAGCTGATTCACTTCAATACGCAGGTGACACAATTTTTGCTGCCACTTGTTCAAGTTTTAAATACAATGCTGTGTGCCTGACCGCCTTAATCCACGGATTAATGTCTGTTAAGATAAAGGAAAATAAATCCATGCCATAACAACAACAAAAGAGCAGTGAGCGGAATCAAGAGAAGGCAGGTTTACCTTTACATTGAAATCTGTTGAGTGGTGTGGTGAGCAGCAGCCTGTCAGCCATGTCTGGAGGTCCGGTGCAACGAGCAATACCTGTGAAAACACAACAAACTGATCAACAAAACACTTTACAACTTCTCTGTTATACTTGATGATATTAGGTGATGATAACATAATGTTTTACAGTGTTACAAGGGGTTTTGTGGATGGCTTAGCTGCACTACCGACTTTGGACTGTTGTTTCTGGACAAAAATGTATACCTTTGCCACCTTAGATTATAACCACACTGACGAATAATTGTCGTATTCTGAACTGGTAAAAAAGGAAAGTAAGAAAATTTGGTAGAATCCAAATCTGTATTCTGATCCTAATTTTTTTCTTTCATAGAGGAATGTAATAGAAACCAAACTTGTGTAAAATTTGAGAATTAGAATGTGATTTAGTGCATGTATAAACAGGCCACTTTATTAGGTACATCTCGCTCATACCAGGTAATCAAGGAAAATGGCAGATCCTCTGAAAAAACTGTTGAATCTAAATCCACATCCTGATCTACATTATCTTCAAAGATGACCAAGATGTGGTAGAGACCTACCATTCAATGACCACTTTATTAGGTACATCTTTAAGTGCCATGTGTACCTAATAAAATGGCCAGTGTGTGTAAACTTTGCTGTTGTAGCACATCTGCCACAAAATTCCTTGGTTCCTTTGACCTTTGGCATCAATAAGATATTTTCACCCTGGGAGCTACCACTCACTGGATATTTTCTCTGCTTCAGGAAATTCTCTGTAAACCCTAGAGACGGTTGTGGGTGAAAATCCCAGTGGATCAGCAGTCTCTGAAATACTGGTACCACCACATTTAAAATCACTGGAGTCACCTTTCTTACCCATTCTAATGCTAGGTTTGACCTTCAGGACATAATTTTGAACTTGTCTACAGGCCTGAATGCACTGACCTGCTGTCATATGATTAGCCAATTAAATACAGACCTGTGCAAAAGTCCTAGTCCAACGTTATGTTCGTTGGTTTATTAACACACATATGCATTTGTCTCTGTATTTAGATCCAATCTGATATCTGTGAAGTATGTACAACAGCAAAAACTAAAATTTCATGGAAAAAACAGGTTCTATAAACCAAAGTGGTCATATTTAGTGTGACCTCCCCTTACACTACATGTCTTTAATCCTTTTGTTCAGACAATATGAGATTTATGGCATTAATTTTTTGACGTTTTATACCAGGTTTCATTCAACACATGTCAGATGTTTATAATTGTTTGTGCTGCTTCTTGACATGGGGTCAGAGGTCACACTTAATAGTGACTTTAACCTTTACAGCCCATTGAGTTCAGTTTTTTTTTGTGTCTTTTAACACTATGCATACATTTCTGGTATTTTCTTGTTGTATCTAAAGAAAACAGAATGAGAAATAAATATGTATACACATTTCAACCCTGCAAAAGCAACAAAGCTACAGGTGGCCCAAGTACTGTAATTGCATTAATGTGCTGTTTTCAGATGTACCTAATAAAGTGGCCGGTGAGTATATATGCAAACAGACACGATGACATTCTGCAAACTCAAAATGCTGATTGAGTTTTACAACACACAATTCTAATTTCACAAGTGCTAGCTTATTCCCAGGGATACAAACACCATCTGTTTGGGCTACTATGGTATCATTTCTCTGCAGAGTGGTAGAGAAACAGAAGCTTAGATATTACTCCTAAGTTTTATACTGGGATAGATATAATGAAAACACATAAACCATGAATGTCCTTCTTACCAGGCTCCTTAAACCCAGCCTTGACCCACTGAGAGAGCCAGCGCAGGTCACAGTTACAGTACAAGGGGTTTGCACCGAGAGCACTAAAAGCATGAAAACAACAAACAGATTATTACTGTGATGTTCCGTGGAATGTAATTGTCCGTGCTGACTTTAAATATGTACAGTTACACAAACAGGATTGCACTTACAGATGGGACAGTGAGGTGAGATGGTTGAAAGCTCCTTCTGGGATGGTTGAAAGGTCGTTACCATGGAGAGTCCTGTAGACAAATGAGAGAGTAAAGTAAATGAATGTTAAACGCAATGATGACCTTGTTAAATTCATGAGGCAACATTATGACCTGCTGTTAATTGTATCATGTAATTCAATAATTTTAGCATTTCCTTGGGAATTATATTCATTAGTAGCTACTGTAACTTTGACCTGCTTGTAGATGACAGGGCACTATGTTACACAATGATATCTGTAAAAACTACTGCATTATCGCCATCAAATCAGACCTCGGTGAAAGTGAGTGCCCAGCTGCCTAATATTAGATTTTCAGCCAGCGTATACACCAGCCTAACCCTGACTAGCTGCATACTAAATTATTCAAATTATTTGTGGTTCCTCAGCTGCAGACGCACCATCATCCCCCTCTATAATGGAAAATAAATAAAATATTTATGAAAGAATAACACAAAATAAACAGAAAGCTTATTTTCATTGTCGGGCAATAAAAGCTGTCCGGGTCTCTGAATGGAATATAAACTGTCTCATATGGTCATCTAGTGTGTATGTGTGTGCAGTCGTGGGATAACTTCACAGGGACAAAGTGTAGTCTGTGATGTGTATCCATGTGAGCATGTGCGTTTCTGTTTTGTGCCTCTGGGTTGCCAGGCGCGTACTTTATGAGTTTGTGTGTATGTGAACTTTTGTCTCCGAGGGTTCAGAGTGTGTGTGTCTTTTCCGTCTCACCATTTAAGTGTGTTGCCTGCTGGATATGAGTTCACATTCCATTAGAGCGAAGGGCTGTCGCAGGGGACGCCTATCAAACCACCTCCATTGGAAACGTGTGTGCGTTCAGGTCAGCGTGCAGCCCTGCCGGATGTTCACATATTTTTGTGCGTCTTGTTTTCTTTCCGTGTGTATTTGTGTGACATTACGTATATTTTTTTGTGTGTTTGTGTGCATCAAAGTGTGTGTTTGGTGGTCTAACAGCCCCCGCGTAAGGCTGGCCCAGAGGGGGTTGTGGGTAATGAGGAAGTGACAGTGATGACTGCCTGGCAACCAGTTGCTATGCGGGGGCAGAAAGGGATCAGTCCCCACGGCAACATCAAGTAAAATGAAAGTAAGAAAGAAGCAAAGTGTAGAAGACGCGATCACTAAACTTCTACAGTCGATGCGTAGATGGAGACGACGATGCTCTGTGGAGGTCAGAGAAATGTTTTTACACAGACCTCTAACCTTTTACATTGTTAACATCTGAATTAAATATTTTTGGCTGTACCTTTACTATTTGGTGCAATAAAAAAAACAGGGAGCTGCCAGAGAGGGATGAGAAAATCAGAGAAAATCAGCATCCTTTATCACAACACACCAGAGAGAGAGTCTACTATTACTTCATGAAGGAAACAATAGAACAACAAAGGGGGAGCATTTTTTCTCAACCACTGCTATGGGCCTCTACAATAGCAATAATATGTTGTGGTTTAACCAGAGGGGGATTCTGTTTCCAGAAGATGTGTTCCTGCAGAATCTACGTAATCCCATTTAATTCCATTCATCTTTATTGTTTTGGGATGGAGGTGAAAATCTCCAGAAATAAGTAGGTGGATTGCTCATAATTTGGGTGAACTAATCTTTTAAGACTTCAGCCTCACACAAATGATTCAATGTAATGATATGTTAGCATTTAACACGCTCCATGTGCTATTTATGAGAATAGTGTCCGAGTTGGTGTCCATGCTTGTGTTACGGCGGCACCATATGTGTGTGTGTGTTGTACAGTATGTGTGTGTGTATGAGGATGCTCAGACAGCAATATGCACGTGCACACAGGAGTGTGTTTGTCCATGTGGGTTTGCGAGACAGAGGGTGGACAACCAGATGGATGACTGAGAGAAACAGGGGCTGAAGGTCGATTCATCAAACACAACATTGGGTGGAAAGAGAGAGAGAGAGAGCGAGAGAGAGTGAGAGAGAGAGAGTGGGGAGTATGGATGGAGGGAAGGGACATAAGCGTCCAGAGAATGCAGATACACAGGGAGCATTAGAGACCAGATAAGAGATTGTCACTTTTATCTCTTTTAGTACCCTGAAACAACGAATGATTGGGTGGCCGTGACTCATTTTGTGACTGGGTCTTAACATGGCACTCAGCCAAAAACCAGGGGAGTGATTAAAGTTTGATTTAGCTCACTACTATAGCGAGTAAAGGGGGAGTGTTGAATATTGAATCCACTGCGGCACTCGAGGATGGAGGTGGCAACTCACAGCAGGCGGAGGGACTTGAGTCCGTCAAAGGCATGGACCGGGATGCATCGGATCTGGTTGTAGCTCAGGATCCTGTTGGACAGAGGACATGGACAAGGTCACAACATACACGGGGTACAGGGAACAACAGCAGACGGAATATATAAACATTATTTACCTTAAAAAATGTATTTATATAAACTAATATAGTTGTGGGTGATGTAAAAACATAATTGAGATAATGTATATAATTACAAATTATACTCAATTGCATAGTGTTACCTTCCTAAAATAATTGCCTAAGTCCTTCAGATTTTTCAGGAAACACAAAACATTTTTAGCAGAAATTGATTATTTGCTGAGTATTGGCAAAAAAATTACTTATCCAATTATTTTAGGAAGGTGATTATATTGTATTTATATGGGTTTATATTTAGCACATACATAGTGGATTATGATGTACAATTATATACATTTTTATAATTATTATATTGATTCATATAGACATATATACATGTATTCATATAGATTGATATAGTTGTGGGTTGTGTTGTAATAAAGGGGTGGTATTAAATAAGTGTTTTCTTCTTCCCACTCCTTTTCAGATGTGTAAATAACATTAAAATGGTATTAAGTATTTCTTTTGTATAATGGCGTAAATAAATTTTGTGGTTGTCTTATGTTAATTTTCTTCGGTTGGTGGTGTCTTGTGCTCCCTATGTCTGAAACAAACTTTCATTCATTCATTCATTTGCAGCTAATGTTATTTTCTTTGACATCCTCATTTTGTTCTGGTTTCTAGCGACTCTCAGGCCACATCCCAGAGCACATAAAACAAAGGTGCAGGGAGGACAGGGAGACAAAGAAGTTGCAAGACAGATGAGGTGACACAGCATTTCTGGCTCAACAGTAAATTTTTACAGAACCTGTGGCCACAGTAGGTTACACAAGGGGAAATTAACAAGGGGGGTGCACTTCAAATGTCAAAGTAGAAAAAGGTAGAGGTAAAAATAGCCGGAGGCAAATCTGAGATGTTTGGAATGGTAAAATCCCACAAAATAAAACATTTAGCCTCATTTACAACCGCTAATGAACCATATTTTAATGACTGAGACACAGGACAGAATTTCGATCATGAATGACAAAAAGTTGGGTTTGTTATGCCGCTGTCATTATTTGTACATTATTTAACGATGGTGTAAAAGCTGTTTCTGTTTGCATCTGTGTGAAATGCATTGTAGAGCTCAGACAGAAACAGCAGATGGATTTCTGTACTTAGACAATTACAACACAATGTCACATTATAGATGCCAGAATGTCCATTGCAAATCATTATTTTGGTATTAAAACAATGATAGATACCTTAGTTTATCAGCTAACGAAGATAAAGTGTTCCCCTCATAGTTTCAGTGTCATAATGAACCGAAAAACTTCTCATAGTAACATAATAAGATCTCTAATGTTATGTTTTCTTCTTTTGTGTTTACTGTGTGTAAATCCACACCACAGTTGGATGACTTGTATGTTTGCAGCCGCCAGCACCTGAACGCCATATGACCTTGTTTTTCCTTCACGACTTTATTTTATCAGTGGCAGCAAAACAACACATTATACAAACGCCTGCAGGTTACAATGGATTAACCAACGCCTTCCAGTACTGGCAGTCTCTAAAGAATCACTATAAATGGACTTAATAAACTCACTAGCCTAGCAACATTAAGGCTACAAACAACAAATGATGCAACACTTTGTAAAATACAGTGATTACACTGGTCCTCAGCTTATTTAAATGAACATTAGTCAGTGGGAAAGTTTGCACAGCACTGTTACTGACGCAACCTGAAAAGCAGATCAGATCCCACATTAAGATTCCCATGATATAAAATCTAATATCATTCCTGATATGAAATCAGCCTCACAAAATATAACAATGTCTGGCTGAAGACATGGAACTAAAAAAAAAAAACGTTCCACTGATGCTATCTGGAGGCTGACGGTCCAGCAGAAGTCTGTGGTTTCCAGTGGGAAGCTCCCAACTGAAAAGCCATGTATAAAATATGCAATAGCGTGTAAAAGGAAAAGAACAAAACTGCTCGGACAACTATCCCTGCACACACGGTGAATATAAAGTCCATGGGAAGACATGGAAGAAAGATGACCACAGTGATATGAATTGCAAATACACATTTTCATGCAGGATAGGAAAGCAGCAAGATGGGACAAGAAAAATTTAGGTGAAGCAGGTTTGGAGATGGGTAATTCAACCTGTGAATTGGGTGAGTGGATGAGAAATGGCACAATTTGGTGAACTTGGTGAAGAATGAGATAGGAAAACATATAACAAGAGATACAGATGTAGCAAGAAGATGCAATTTGGAAGAAAGTAACAGGATTGAAGACATATTCAGGGGAGAAGGAGGACAAAAGGTCAAAGGGCATAAGAAGAGAAAAAAAAGTAGTGGAAGCAGGAAAACGTGAAGAAATGAAGATGTGAAAGAAAGATAAACCGATCCCTAAAGAGCAAAAACTGACATGTATGATGTGTGACGTCACTCCCCTCCCCACTCTCAGCCCCAGCCGACAGGAACATCAGGCTGGCAGGAGTCTAGGAAGAAATGGACTCACCCCC
>JAPQRQ010000002.1:6253524-6265859 GCA_037367365.1 Apogon talboti
GTGTGTGTGTGTGTGTGTGTGTGTGTGTGTGTGTGTGTGTGTGTGTGTGTGTGTGTGTGTGTGTGTGTGCATGCATTTGTGTGTGTGGACTTTGAAGAAAAAGACACTTAATACTCAGGTATGTTGGTTTATTATTTGTTGTTCTGCACCGGCAAACTAAAATGTACGGGACTGATACATGTTTGGTGCAGATTTAGTGCTACCGCTGCTCTCCCATGGCCATTTTCTCATTTACTTTGTAGTTTTCTAATTGTGCTAATGTCTAAATGTTGGGTAAATGGGTGCTTACCAGCCTGTGCAGAGCAGTGTGTGTCTTATCTGCTGTGTGTAGATGGTGAGTCCATAGGGAGGTGTAGCCGTGGGCTGACTCATTCTACAGTTGGCTGATTGAACTAACATCTAAATGTGCGCTAAATATCTCCTCACAAATTCAATTAACTTTACCTTTCCCCCGACTGCCTCTGGACAACTTAACAGCCATTTTACTCTGCTATAAATAGACTGGACATGGAGACGGTGGTTCTATGTGTGACTGAGTGTGTGTTTGTCCTCTTTGGAGAACAAGTTTAAGTTTAAGTTGTACTCCAATAAAGTTTGTTGATGTTTGTGTCACCAAAGTTTAGGCTGCCCTTGTTTAGTGATTACTTTCTATGACTTTTAGGAAAACCTAAGCGACATAAAGTTAATGATGATTCACATTTTTGTTTTGAACATAGTATGTCTGAGCCTTAATGAAAGAAGAGAAACAACAGCATGTTTACAGCGTCCAAAAAGTACTTGTATAGTACTTTATAGGAAGAGGGGTGATATCCTTGGTGAGGTCTTTATTGAAACTCCTTCTGGTGATTATGTTACCTTAATGACTTATACAGTATTTACTAAATTATGGATAATGCACAGTGACCTGGTCATTATTGTGAAGTAAACCTTGACATAACCAACAGTAAACTGAGGCTAATAATTGGAATTAAAAAAGAGTTGCCTTTGTAAAAAGTTAGGTTCAGGGCCCAAATTGGGTTATGGAGATGTTTAGGAGTAAAATACATAAAGATAATATGATATATGAATTAATTTTCCAAATGAACCCTTTATCGGGCAAGTGACTACTTTTAGTAATTTCCCCACACATGACAAGAGAGTGGAAGCAACAGTTATAGTGAGGGAACAATCTCAGGTCCAATGTGGTCTACAGGGTCTGTAAGGTCCACCTCTGCATGAACAGTGAGTGTACCTGCTTTGTTAGGTACCATGAAGTAATGGTACTAATGCAAGTAATGATGTTCAAAGGGATAATGTGGATGTTGACAGGTGTTTGGATCAGCACTTATATTATTGTAATGTTGTAAAAGTGATGTTCTTATGTTCTAAAATATATGTTCCTTTCACCTTACATGTGTTTTTCTTGTATTGTTTTCTAAATAATTCTTGGATTTTTTTTTTTTTTTGCCACTTATGGGCAAGGAACCAAATACGGTAACTTAATTAACCTTGATTTTCTACATGACAATTTTTTTATTTTTATTTTACAGACGTACAAAAGTCTTTTTATGTCCTCCAAGGTTGAAATCTTTAATTTCAGAATATTTCTATGAGTGAACTATAAAGGGTTAAGATAGAAGAGAAATGTTCTGTGAAAGCCTTTAGAAAGTTGATCTTACCAATACAGAGCCTTTTTTTACATACCAACAACGCAGGAAATTAAAAGAACAGAGGTGTGCTGAGGTGTGGAAGTCTAGTGTCCTCTTAGCCCACATGACTTACAGTTTGCTGTAAGGTTACTGGTGAAGTTTTGCACAGCAACGCTAAAAATGCCTCCTTTTACAGCTTCACAATAAGATGTGTAGTCCTCATATGTGCAGAACTTCAGGTTTTGCATGTGCAATTGACCAATTTTGATTATTATTTGTACAACTGACTGAGTTTGAGAGCGCTTTATTTGTGACTTTGTGTGAAATGCATGGGTGAATATTAAGACCCGATACCATCTTTTCTTACTTGAGCCAAGCTAACTACTTTCCAAACTCATTTTCAGTAAGTGGTTGCAGCACAGCTACAGGAAATTAGAAAAGTGTAATGAATTCAAAGAAACTCTGGAGGGAAAATACTTAAAAACATGAAAAGGGAATAAAAGAAAGATACAACTGACAGTTCAGCCAGACCACACTTTGTCTATGGCGTCAAACTTGGCAGTCAAGCCGTAGGACTAAGTCACTATAGGCAGGCATCGCCGTGGTAACAGCAACGTCACTAAGGAAACCACAGACTGATGTCATCTGAGGCTGCTGTTTGCCAGTGGTTACTGATTATTTTGTCCTCACAATACCCTGCGGTGTGTGTGTATTTGTGTATGTGCATCTGTTGGCTCAAGCGATGGAGGAAGATTTGGAATGAGCGTCTGGGGCTGGTGTTAAATTTTGACATAAAAAAAACACTGGGCAAAGAATCAGGACTAAAGTCACGGCCTGTTCAGCCAACATTGGGTCCAAACATTAGATTCAGCAGAATAGATAACAACCTTTACTTTTTAGTGTCTATAAAAACAATAATTTTACATTATAAAAACTGAAAAAGCTCTTTATTTCTTTCCTTTCATGCCACACAAAATAACCTCTCTGTTAGAAATACAGCCTTGGAAATAATTATTGTTATTATCTAAATTCAATATACCTTTGACATTCTGCTCTTGGAGGATTAATTCTTCTAAAGTGTTTATCCGACATCAGATCAACTTAATTTATGTAACTTCCTTCCTTTGCTCTGACAAAAGAGAAAAAAATAAATCTTCTGTTCTGATTTCTCAACCACTTTAGAGAGAATAAAATACTATATTTACCCAAATAGACTGGGTTTTCATTCCGACAATAAGTGTTTTACAAAGTGGGAATCGTCCATTATTTGTGAAATTGGAATTGACATCATTATTGAGCAGATGTTTTGTGTTTTTTGAATTATATTCTTCACATTGGCTAGGTCACAGTCACAGTGTAGTTTTCCTTTGTTTGGTTCATGCTCTCATCTGTACAGGATAGATGACTGTGTGAAAGGTTTTTCTGGGGAGGGCTTTTCCTCATTTGACCCAAGGACAGAGGATATTCTATTCAATCTAAGGTGAATATTTGGGTATGTAGGTGCAGTACTAGGCTACATAAATAAAGCTGAACTGAATTAAATTGACTGCAAAGTGGAAAAAGCCACTCCAGTGTGATAAATATTGTGTAACTTAACCCATAAAGAACCAAAGCTACTTATGTGTCGACTTCCCAATAAATTTTTCTCTAAATATAACCTTTCTAAAGTGATTTATCACCATTTATTATAATATTATCCTTTTTTTTTTACTGCAAATCATATATTTTCCTATATATAAATCACTGATCATGTAGATGTTCATGAAATCTCAGAGTAAATTCAAAGATTATTTTAGTAAAACAGAAGAAAACTGAAGAAAAGCGACTTTTTCAGCAAAATATATCATTATTGGAACATAAAGACAAGTGTGTCCATCCACTGTCATTGATCCGACTCCATGGGTTTTATTGGTGAATCAATGTTGTAAAAGATGGTGGTGTTTCCATGGTAACTACGGAGCCACTGAACGTCCAAATGGGTCATATCTAATGACCATGAAAAGATGACAACTGTATTTTACACCAATTATTGACATGTATTGATAGGATTAGTGGATCAACAAGGATTACACAGTTTAGATCAGTAGAGGTGTTTTTTGTCGATGGTAGATGTTTGAGTCTTTATGGGTTAATCTTTTTTTTTTCTAACTATGCCTTATGTCTGAACTCTGTGGCTCCAAATAAACCAAAATCACTTTAAACAATGGGGGGGCTGACCGTCACAGGTGAAGTCTGGCGTCGCCACGTCCTGAATGGGAATCTCCTTGAGGAACGCCGGCTTCTGACAGCGAGGATTTCCACTCACGACCCTGGTCTTCTTCAGCCACTGACCGAGCCAAGCCAAGTGACAGTCACAGACATACGGGTTGGAAAGCAGGTTACTGCGAAAAGAAGGCAAGGAGAGGAAAGAAAATTAGATTATCGCTGCAAATTAATTATATGGCCAGAACGAGAAGCTTCACAAATTCCCAATGCAAATTAGACTGCATCTAATGACACGAATCTGAGACAAACAACAGCAGAATCCTTTTCAGAGCCTTAATAGTGTAATTAATTCCCCTACGAAAGCATTGATATTTATTTTGCATAATGCACACTGCACCTACACATATATACAATACAATACTTCTGCTATAAACATGAATAATTTTTGCCGGGAGACAAATGGAATAAAGGCTAGCAGAAAAAAAGCAACAAAAAAGGCCTAGAGAAAAGATTATTAGTTATTTTTACTTTTATACAAAGTACAAAAGAATAAGAATGACTGGGAGAAGCACAATGAAAGGATCTGTGAAAAAGAGACAAAGAGAGAAAAGGTTATCTGTTTATTTTATTCATTCATGTTGCATTTTGTAAAACCGCTCATGTAATATTTATGCTGAGCCATATTTAAACTGAATGGAGTGGGAGCGGAAGCAGCAGAAGCACATCATGAAGAGCATTTCTTAAGTCTTTTGGCAAATTCAAGCAACTGCAAGACATGGACTTTTGAGATTTTGATCCCATATGATAACTTCAAAGCTAAAATAGCATTGCATTTTAGATCAGTAGGTGCTTGTGTTTACAGTTCTGTGCAAAGGTCTTATTGTACCTTCATCGTTGTTGTTTTTTCAAGGTTGAAATGATCAGACATATTTACTTCGACACAAAAAACTGAACTAAATGTGTTGTAAAGGTTGAAGTTACTATTTATTGTGACCTCTGACCCCATGACAAGAAGCAGCACAAACAGTTATACTATAGTTTATTTTGATGTGCAATACTATTATGAAATGAACAGAGTTTATTTTTGATACTTTTAGTATTTTGTGTTTTGTGCAGGCTTACTCAGAATTTATTTTCATATGTATAAGATTTGTATAAGACAGTTTGGGGAGCTGACATGGGAATTTATGGTCAGTAAAAAGTTGGGGTAAGGGGACAAGAGTATATAAGTTGAACTTCATCCCGCTCCTTTTTGAATATGTTTTCTTTTTATAGTGATTTTTCTTCTTGTATTGGTTTTAAATGTTAATATTCTAAATAAACAACCAACCAAAATCAATTAAAATCAAACAATTACAAATGTCTGACATGTGTTGAATGAAACCTGGTATAAAACATCAGAAAATTAATCCCATAAATTTAATATTGTCTGAACAAAAGGGTTAAAGACATGTTAAGTGCAAAGAGAGGTCAGACTAAATACGACCACTTTGGTTTATAGACGTTGTTTTTAACCTGCAACTTTTGTTTTTCCTGCTGGACATACTTCACATAGATCAGATTGGATCTAAAGATCTAGAGACAAATGCATATGTGTGGACATTAGAACTTTAATAAACAACCAGAATGTTGGACCAGGACTTTTCCACAGTACTGTAGAACTGTGGTTAATGACAACTTTTAGAAACTGCATCTGCTTGTGACTGCCTTTCACTTCATCTACTGCTGAATAAACACATCTGAATGCTGCTATTTGTGTTACAATATAAATGTTGTGCTGCTACAGATAAGGACGAGTTATTTTCTAATTTCCTTGTAATGAACTGACCCAACTGGATGGCAACCAGGCCTAAGCTAAATCCCTTCCTTCCTGTTCAACGTGTTAATCTCTTAATTAAATGACCAAACTCTATTGGGGAAACAGTGCGCTATAAAAGGAGGCAGATATTAGAAACGGGAGGGAAAGAATAACAAAAAGCAAAACGGAGCAGATAATGGAAGAAAGGAACTGTTAAGAGAGAGAGGCTGTTCATATAAACAAACAGCAATAACGCTGCAAACACAATCTAGTGTATTTGTATGCGACACAATGCACGGATAATACAAACCTAATGCTGAAAATGAAGGAGGGAAATGTATGATTCTATTCATGTAGCAATAATCACCACCAGCCCCTGTGAGCAGACCGACTTCATTCCATAATGCATCTCTTCATCCACCCTCTCTATTTTTCTTGTCTCCCATCTTTCCTCCCAAAAGACTCAAGAAGAAAGTTGAATTAAAGATGACAGGTACACAGAAGAAGAACAAAAGCCAGGACGGGAAACAAAGCTTGGAGGGAAAGAAAGAGACAGAACTGAGGGTGTAAGGACACATTTTTTGGCTCATAGCATTCCAAGGTCCAATGCTCATTTAAAAAAAAACACTAAAATAAACCTCAAATGTTTTACTGAGCTGAAAAAAACCCATTATTTACCAACTTCACATTGGGTGGTCAGCAGACTTAAGAAAACATGCACGTACACATACACTGATGCTATACATTCATTTAGGTTTCTGTTGGTTTAACACCTTCTGCTCTCTGCTTTATACAAATTTAGCAGTAATATTATTTGACTTAAGTCCAGTCAGAATTTTACTTCATACCTTGTTGTTTTTGGTTCTTATCTACACAAAATCCACCCACTTTACACAAATACATATACACCCAGTGGTAGGTTTTATGCACTGTGCAATATATAAGTTATTTTATGTTATTTTATTTTATTTAAAGCTCCTCTTATTTTATTTTACTTTTACTTTACTGTGCAACTTACATATATACCTGTACATAATGTTTTATTGTGATTGTGGATTTTATGTGGGCTCATGGACACCTTGAATTTTCCTCATGGGGATGAATGACATATCTTCAATTCAATTCAATTCAATTCAAGTCTAGCCAGTTTTCCAAGTTTCTGTGACAAATCACATGATAATACAATAAAGTGGCTTCTGTTTCAATCTAACCAGTGGTTGGTAGTTAGTCTATAGTCAGGTTTGGGTAGTTAAATGACTAATGACTGGATCTAAAAAATGCATTGTGCTCGCTAAATGAGCCTGCAATCTGTGTCATTTTTTGCATGTATTCATCATGTTTTTTGCCCCAGTGAGACAATGGTTCAAACATGCCTATAAAGTCCTTCACCTGAGTGCAACTCGCCCTTATTTTGTATCAGATTTCCTAGTGTTTCATGTATTTCTCCACCTTTTATTGCACAGACTGGTCCATTATTAAAACAGCAAATAGCCTCACATTGTGTGTCTTCCACAAGTAAAGAAGTGCAAACAGAACTCTAAATAATAAAAATAAACGCTCATGCATCTATAACACAATGAACTGAAACGTCCGTCAAAACAGACTCTGGATATTAATAGAATTCATGTGTTTGATCACTGTCTGACACATGTGATGTAAACTACATTGGTGCCATCTTTTTGGTTGTGCCCTTTGCAGATGCTTTGCGTATCACATGCAATATGTTGTTTTGCCTGATTTACACTGTATTTGTGCCTGCAAATGCAATGCAATCCTTTTTTGGATGTGGCTCTAAATCCAAACAAAATAAAAGAGTGAGATTTGGCATTTTCAGGAGGTTGTTGTTCTTCCTTGTAGCTCAGGGAACTTTCAAAGCGATAACACATAGAACAGAAGGGAAAGATAATAACAATCCTGGCTCTGCATGACAGAAATATTCACTATGAATATTTCCAGCAACCCAGATTAATCAGTAATTATATCTGTCGATCATCTGTATGCAAACACCTGAGTGGACAAACCTTGTGTCCAGAGAGCGGTGTCTAATTCTCATTTCCACTTAGACCACTTCAATTATAATCTACTGAAAGATCATTTTTGATCATTGTTGCCAAAAACTGCCTCATATTTAATGATTTACATTGCAGAGACCAGGTTTATGTCACCACAATGTGAGCATTAAATCAGTTTTACACCGTAATAACATAAGAAAAATCTAAACCATATATACAGTCTATTGAGATATTGAGGATGTCTTGGTTGCAGCAGGTGTGAGCATCTACAGGAAGACAAATTCAAGCCTCCAGATGCTCTATTTGGGCCCATTAGTGTGTATGTTGTATGTGTGTTGAGGAGGGGTGGGGGGGTGCAGATGCTGAAATATATTTAGCTTTGATAACAAATGTCCTGGGATCCAGACCAATCTAGTCGATAATGATGGAGAGCATCTGCATGGAGAACAGTGTCCAGAAAGCAACATGTGAGCTACTGTGGGTGTATGTGTGTGTGGTTGTGTTTTCACGGTCACTCCCACAACAGGGCTGAAAAATTAGGGGATAGAAGGCAGAGACAGAGAGATAGATGGAAGGAAAAGACACAAAGGATGTGGGAGGCTGAGGCGGACGTGTGGAGAGACTGTTGGGATAATGGGGATAAAAACAACAACAAAGGTGAATAGGCAACAGACAGAGTGAGAATCACCCAAGGATTTGACTCACATGGTGGACAGAGAGTGGAGGGTGGAAAAGGCTCCTGGGGCGATGCTGGAAATCCTGTTGTCGTACAGAGACAGGAGACGCACTGAGCTCAGGCCTGTAAATGTGCTGTTGTCGATGCAGCTGATTTGGTTGCTCCGCAGCATTCTGGAAAAAACATATTATAGAGTTAGGGAATTAATGCTCTGTTTTACCTATTGTAAACAAATAAAAATAGAATAGAATAGAATAGAATAGAGAAACAGAACAGAACAGAACAGAATTGAATAGAATAGCAAATCAAATAGAATACAATACTATAGAACAGAGAAGCAAATAGAATAGGATCGAATATAATAGAATAGAATAAAATAGAATAGATCTTTAATGTTAATGTTACAGGAACAATGAAAATCACTTTAGCAGTTGTGTTTCTTATTTAGCAGCAAAAACACCGAAAGTGCACAGACTATAAAAATATCACACAAAATTATACTGAAAATACATACTGAAATGTATCGACAATATACAAAAAACTACAAACAAATACCAAAATATATAAAGGGACAACCCTATACTATAAATAAAAGAAATGCATACAGCATATAAGGATATATACAGGCAGTATATATTCTATAATAAAGATAAGATGTATGCTGTTCCGATCACATTAGTAACCATGGAGTATTCAGTAATGTGCAGCTGCAAGTAGTATACATATTTATTTATCAAGAAAATAAAGCAGGAAATATGCACACAACCCACATAAAAACAATCTGAACTAAATTGCTTCTCGAGGCAAAAGTCAGCGTTTAGTGTGACCTCTGCTCACACTGTAACAAAGTCGACCGAACAGTACAGAAATATGAGCTTGTGTTGAATCAAACCTGGTGTAAAAAAACAAAATTAGTGCAATAAATCTCTTAGTGCCCGGACATAATAGTACAAGACATTGAATGGAAACAGAGGTCAGATGTATTCTGAATATCTTTTTATAGATTTTTTTTATACATATTCTGGATGTGTTCAAATAGACTGTAAAATACATGTGCTCATTCATTTTAGGCTGCTACAACAGGAAACTTACAAACAGCTTCTGAAAGTAAAGAAGAATTAACAAATATTGATTTAGCCAACAAGGAATACTATGCTGGCATTTATATTTTCATTGGATTTCTGAATAAAATAGAAGTACTGCTAGGTCAAACATACATCTATCAATTCCAATGAATCCCATTTATTCAATGGATGTCAAAAAACAGATTTATATAGGAAGATGAAATTACATGAATCACAAACAAAAAGTAAGCATAAATTCAACCCAGTAGCCATAAGAAAACCGTGACAGAGGCTGTAATTTGACATTAGCCTTTGACATGCAGTCGTGTGGGACCATGCAAACTAAGTTAGTTAGCATTAGCAATCTCTGGGACAGGCTAACCCAGTTAGCAAGGCTATTACTGGAGCGGGGAGCCTTTTAACATCGTACAGAGACAGCCATGATGCCATTAGAGAGTCATTAGCTAGCATATATAAGCATTATAGCATTAGCTAGTCATTACTGAGAATACACAGACAACAGTAGTTTGTGATTTTTTGCTCTATCCCATAATCCCTTACTGGATGCTTGCCTATTTATGGTGGGAGTCCCAATTAGAGCAGCAGCAATATGCTGTCATTAGCCTTAATTTTTAGGGTGAGTGGAGGAACTCCCTTCCTCTTCTGGGTCAAATAGAAAAAGGGAATTAAATCCACCATCAGCTACTGCATGTGCAATTACAGCAGAAAACAGAACTGAAATAGTATGAAAACATATCAGAAGTAGCATCTGTCTTTGCCAAGTTAGGTAAAAAGAGCCTCCATTTACACTACAATATGAAAACCAGGGCTAACGCCCATTAACTATTGATGACTCTGTGAAAGACATGTGTTTTTAATTGTGTACCTTGAGTTTATAGATTCCCAGATGGTTGGAATCCTCAAGACACAGGAGGTCTGGTGATCTCCGTCCCACCGGGACATAAAATGGTCTTGGTTTTGTTGTAAACATGTAAACAAATGAGTGTAACTAAATATTCTGCGCTGTTTGTCCAGAGTCTGGTCCCACTACAGTAGAACAGGACCTGACCTGTACCTGACCTGTACCTGAACCCAGGTCAACCAGGACATAACCTTCACCACCTCTGTTTGTTTATTATTTATGTATGTGTGCCATGCATTATACATTTGATATTTATATGTGGCCTGCCTTGTCTGGTTCTATTGTGTATACATTTAAAATAAAACAATGTCTTATTTTACTCTGATAAAACACATGCATATATATTTAAACTATCACATTATCACACCATCCTTTGGTTATTCTTCAGTGCTTCAACAGACACTCTTCCCACCATTATGCGTGCACTATAATGTACAACTTACAGTGTTTTCAGACCAGTGAGGCCTCTGAACATGCGTCCCTGCAGTCCAGTCAGCTTGTTTCCAGTCAGAAGCAGCTCCAGAACACCACTCGCCCCATCAAACACACCCTCACGAATGTCCCGTAACTTGTTGTTGCTCAGGTTGCTGCAAAAAGAACACAAAGGTGATTTTCATAGAACTTAGTAACAAACAACCACAAAGATAATGCATGTCTTACAGCTACTTACTATATTTACAATTTAACCTCAGTAATCAATCATGTCCCTTCAACTAATACATGTTAACTCTTCTCTCCTTCATCTTCATGTCCTTGTCTTCTACAATAGATATTCTGATACCAATAAATGAGGATAGTGGACACACAACTGAAAATGATTGCTATCTCACTTGCACTCACAATGAGAGAAATGAAAATGAAAAGCCAGCGTTGGCCGTAGAGACAATAACATGAGACGATAGCTATCACAACTACTTAGGCTCTCATTTGTAGCCAGTTTTGTGTTGTTTCTTATCAGTTTTTGCGATGAAGAAGAAGAAGAGGTGAGGAGAGGGAAGGCATCGAGAGGGAAAGAGGCAGATGATTAACAAAACGGAAAGTACATGACTGCAGACAAACTTGGCTGGAAAATTAAGAGTAGCAGAAAAGATGTGAGGATAACACTCTGGATGTGGGAAGACAGGAGGCAGGGGAAGGTGGAATTGAAAAGGAGAGGAGAAAAGGAGATCAACAAGCGAGGAAAGGAACGAGAAGTGGAAAATGGAAATGAGTGCCGGCCAATCTATATCGTCAGTGACACTGCTAGATGGTTAGCAATTTCCTCTCCAATAAATCAACTGCTGGTCTCTGCTCTGTCTTTCTCTATCTCAGTCTGACACACACATACACACACCTAGAGGAGGTTGTAGATAAGGCCTGACTGTAAATCTCAACTGAAGGCCCATCTTCTATTTCCATTTAATATTTGCTTCCTCCATTCCTCCTATCCACCTGTCTCTACCCTCTTCTCTGAGCTCCTCTTCCTCCTCACCTTACTCAAGTCTCTTGCGTTCAATCCTGCTCTCTCTGCAGGTATTTTCTCACATTTATCCTGTCTAATTTTTCATTGCGCCCCTCTCCCCGATCATCTTCTTCATTCCTCTTTCTTTCCTCCTCTGCTTTCCATTACCAACCCTCTGTATGTTTCCCTTCTCTTAAAGGTTCAGTGTGCATTACACAAACAAAATATATTCAGCTCAATTATTCTGTCATGTTTAATTTAATTTAATTTTTTTATATTTATTTTAGCAGACCACACATCAGGGGGGAGGGGAAAAGGAAAATAATAAATAATCAAACCAATAGAACCAACAAAATTAACAGGTAACAACACATGATCTGTAGAGTCAATATGAGATAACTTTAAAACTGTTAATCAGTCATAAACAAATTACAGGTTTAAAAAAAATGCACTTAAGTAGGTAAAACCTAAGACTAAGATAAATTTTCAGTGTTTTTTTATCAGGTTCCATTCATTGACTGAAGCATTGAAGACAAAATATAGATTCCTTGTTTCTTTTTTGTCAGACAGATAAAAAAATCTGTTTATC
>JAPQRQ010000002.1:6266571-6284954 GCA_037367365.1 Apogon talboti
ATTCCTTGTTTCTTTTTTGTCAGACAGATAAAAAAATCTGTTTATCTGTCTGACAAAAAAGAAACAAGGAATCTATATACTCTCAGTAGACAGTATGAACCTGATCGGACTATTAAAGACAAAATATCATCTATCCAGATTCATTTTTTGAGATTCATTTGTTATCTATTAGAGTGTAATGTGCTGTAGGATGATTCCATCTCCAGTGGTGATGTCCAAGTTGGGAGGGGATGTAATACCCTTGTGCCCAAAATATATACCTTTAGCTTTAATATTATTAAATGTATGTAATATTTCAAAATAACTATGTGGTTGAGACTTAATCACAGCATTAAGAGATAAAATAGGAGATAAAATAGTAGAATAGATGATTGTGTCATCAGCATATCAGTCAATTTCTGCATTAGTAATAACCTACAGATTGTTATTGATAAATATGAAGATAGTGGGGGCCAAGTATTGGACCCTGGGGGACACCTAATGACACGTAGGGAGTTCAGAGAAACAGACATGTAATTTTACCTGCTACACCATTTTAGAGAACAAAGCTAATTCAGAACTAACTCATTAGGGTATAATTAGAATTGTATTAGAATTGTTTTTTGTTTTTGTTTTTTTAAATATCCATACATGTTTCTACAGTCACTCTAAACCTACTTCTTTAATTAATGTTTTCTTCCATTTAATCCTTTGTAACATCCAGTGTTAAGGTATACTACTACTCTCATATACTATGTATGAGTGTGGAATTGATTTCACCATACTGAGAAAAAAAAAGACAAGTAAGAAGAAACAAAACACTGGCTCTAATGAGGTTCTTTTGTGATCTTAGCAGATACTGTAAAGTGTGATGAATAGACGTGTATTCATTTGATTGTTACTGATACTATATTTCTTACACACTCTGAACCTACTAAAGTAAACAAAACTGTGATGAATCTCCAAGTCATGTTTCACTTTCATACCTGCTGAATAAATAAATACACAAACAAAAAGAAAAGAAATCCTAAGTGCTTTTTTTTTTTCAAGGAATACGTACATCTTCTTCAGGTTAGGCAGCTTCTTAAACGTCCCCGTAGCCTCCAGCACGGTAATCTCATTGTCGTTTAACCGCCTACAGAGAGACAGATAGAGTCAGAGTCAGACATTTATTCTGTCACATACACATTCACATATTCCCTCCACATCCAACACCCAAAAAAAAAGCCATAGAGGAATGACTGTGTGAAGGTTAAGAGGCCTTTAGTGACTGCGCAAACCCAGAGGAGTGGAGGAAAAAATAATTTAATAAATAATGGAAAAGAGACAAGAAGGGAAGAGGAGGCGATGAATCTTTTCTATACGGCCATCAATACCCACACTGCCCTAAGCCAAGGGAAAACAGTTTGAGAGATAGGAAGCTAGACATCTGCTTTATTGAGGTAATTTGTACTAAAAGGGTGCTGCTAAAAGGAAGCTCGTTGTGTATGTGTGGAAGGGGTAAAGAGAAAGAAACTGAGGAAAGATTGTAAAAGTTCAGCTGGAGGGGACACTTTCTAATGAGATACAGAGGGACGTAAAAGATGGATCAACTCAGATAAAGTAGAGCTGAAACAATGCTCAGCAAAGTTGAAATTAATCAATGATAGCAAGAAAATCTGGCTCCTTTTACTGGGGATTTCGGTTGCATATTTCAAATGTATTAAACCTCCTTAAGTCCTGATGTGGAGCCTTCACTATCCACTCAGAATGCACTGAACATATTTATTAAGCTCTGATAATATTATGGAAGGGCTGTTGTGGATCATTTAAAGAGTGGTTGTATGATGAACAGTACTTATCTATAATCAGCGTATTACCTCTACAGCAGATGGTGTTTAACACCTAAAAAATGATGAGTTGAGTGTGCACTTTACTTTAAATATTTTCACCACTGAGCCCTCAGAAGCCATTATATCGCTCCACACAAAGTCACCAGACTCTCTTGACAAAAACAAGAATTTCACCTCAGAGATCACAGAGTTGGCATCGACTGTTGTCTAAATTGGTTGGGCTGTGACATGTAGTGTGTTAAAATAACACAAACCAGCAGCCGATATGCGACTCTTGTATTCTACATTGTTAAATTACTGTTTTTGTCAAAGGAGTAGCTTTAAATCACAGACTAGACTGTATATAAATAGTGGACAAATCCTCCATGACGTCAGCTTTTGGTTTGTGAACTGCAATTCCGAAGCCTTGATATGTGCAACATAAAAAAAAAAGGGTGGAGTTGGAGAAACATATAGTACTTAAAAAGTACAGTACTTAACTAAATGTGACACATGATGTTGTATTTGACAACAGTACTATTCAAATCATTATATATATACTAATGCTACTTGGGCTAATTAGCGCATTAGCCAATTTCAGTTTGTAATAATGCTAACATCAGCTAACACAGCTAAATTAAGCCATTTATTGTAATTACATACATGCAAACTTCATGACAGAATCATCTATGTTATATACAACTACAACTACAACAGAGCTGCCTGTTAGGGAGAAAAATAATACTTTATTACTTGAATATAGTACTAATAATACTACTATCTAATACTAATGAAACTAAATAATAATACTAGCAATCACTAGCTGCCAATCAAAGCCTATACAAACACAGACAAACTCACCTGTCAATCATATTGTCCCTAAATTAGGTATGTTTTTTGGGTGAATATAATCGAAACCTGTGAGTTAGGGATCAACACTGTTGTGTAACATGCTGTAAACATGCATATTTCTGCAGTAAAGATGGCCATTTAACCTGGAGGTCTATGTTAATTGACTCCTGTATGTAGATGGCCCCCAGTGGACATCTAGGGTACTGCAGATTTTGACACTTCATCACACATCATTATCTTCACCTCTCAGCTCTGGAGGTTGCCACTTGCTTTAAAGACAGCACTATAACAGCTTTATTTCCCTGTCAGTTAGGGCCATCTTACAACAAGGTAAAGCAGTGGAAATGCCCTAAATGTAGCATACGGCACTAAAATGAGAGTGTCGACCCCCATCTACTGTAGGTAGTAGGCTGGATAAGTTCCATGTGTGACACCATATAAAAAATACAAGCTAACCCTTTAAGATCCAGCTCACTCTGTGGTCTGGACACTCTAAGGGCCCAAATCAAGGATTTCTACTGCTGCTAGGAAGAGTGACATGGAAAGAGCGAAAGATGGACAGAAAAGGGGAAGAGAGCAAAAACATATATAAGCCTTTAGCTCAGCCACGACCTCCTCTGATTTCCCCTGATAAGGCAGGTTACACAACACTCAGTGGGCTGTGTGTGTTTCTGTCCATACATGTTTGTGGCTTTCAGAAACCCACTGGTTGTTCTTAAGGAAAAACCCTGTGAATGAGAGAATGTGATGAAAAAAAAAAAAAAGCAGCAACTTTGATATGCCCTCTAACCAACCATAAAGGACAAAGTTTAGTTTTTTGACGTGATGCACCCTGGGAATGGACGGAGTGAAAAGGAGAGAGGATTGGGGGGATATGAGGGTTGACAGAGAGAAACACAACCGAGGGGAGAGACAGAGGAATGTAGGACTAATGGTCTGTGTGAAACTGGCATTATTAGTTATCTAAAGTGGCAGCCATGGTTGAATTCACCATTATACAACTAATGACTATAAGTAATTCATTGACAGCCATCCTGAATGTGCTGTAAAGCTGCAGCGGGGCCTCATTCTGCTGCTACCTGCCATTATATGACCACGACAGCGACAGTCATTTTGTAAACTCTAAACCATCACCTTCAGCAGTAAACTTTGCTTCTGGCTGAATTCCTATTTCCCATCCACAGATATTAGCTTATTGAGTATTCAATCAAGGACCAGCTCCTGAAAATAAAATGCTTGCAGATTTTAGCACTAGCACCCTTTTCCTTGGGTTGTGGTGTAGAATCAAACAAGCTTTTTTCTTTTTTCTTTTTTTTTGACTTATGAACCTTCTAAAGCCTTTGACCAATTCTTTTTTCACAGCAGCAGCTCTGCGTTTGATGCTATGCTTTATTTTTAGTACGTCCCCTGAATTATAAATGCTTCCTCTTTCTTTAAAGACATATTATCATAATTTCTTAGCATAATATTTTACAACCCATACACATATCCACGTGGTGTTTTTCTCAGTGGCTTTTTACATATTCTGAACAGATACAGACTTGTTAATCTTCCTCATAATGAGATTATGTTATTCCTGCTCTGTGTGTTATCTGTTCTTCTCTTTCCATTTTTCAGCAGTAAAATCCATGATCCATGGGACTGTTCAGTATTCTAGTGTGAGACCCTTTGCTAGACGTGATGATGGCTCCTTTGGGACTTAGAGGGAGATGGAAAAGACTGTTGAGCGGCATTTTTTCTCCGGGAGCTAAAAATGAAAAGTGACATTCACGATATAGCTCTGACAGACAGACAGACAGACAGACAGAGAGACAGACAGACAGATGGATGCACAGGGAAACCCAGACACATACATGTATGCATATGAGCATATGTTTTCATGTGTGTAAGCTTGCATTTTAGTATCTAAATGATAAAGTCAAAACCAGCTTTAGAGTCATTTTAAGGGCTTTGTGTCCTGGGTTTGTGCAGTCAAAAAATCACCATGAGCTGGACTCTGGACGGTCACGATTCAAGTCTACAACTTAATATCTTTTCAGAAATGTTTGCATTTACTGTTTGAGGTCATTTTTTCTCTCTATAAGGAAGTAAGAATCAGGCTGCAGCATCGGATTTTATTATTTAATGAAGAAAATCTTCAGTTTGTATAATGGTTTGCTGCTTGGAGAGAGTACATCCATTGGATATTAACAATATTCATGACACTGAACTTCACTATTTGCATGAGCCAAGGCCAAAAACTTACAATATTAAAGAGGCATGTATTTATTCAAACATGAAGATAAGAAGAAAACTGCAGGTGGAACTACACGCCTTCCTCCTGCAGCTCTGTCATCTCAGTCCAAACCAGCAGACTAAATGTAAAGACAGATCAACCTGATGTCGACTCATGCTGTAATGAAAAGTGAAGCCATGTCTGTACTGACGCCTGCAGAGGAGGAGTAGGAATTTTATCAAAGTCGCAGGTTGTCAATCAGGTTTTCAACCTCCATAACCATCTGAAAATGCCTGCAATTACCCAAAAACCTGCATCAGTGCACAATTTCTACAGCCCAAAACCCAGGGATGGAACAGATGCAGGACTGTTCCCAGATTCTCATCCTCTACTGATGCTAAAAAAAACTAAGTGTTATAACTTATAGACATCTTGGACTGTATTTTTACCACTTTAGCTACACCAAACACTTGAGATGCTGGAACTGCACCTCAATTCTAGCAACAGTAATGCCTTTTCTTCAGCTTGTTCTCTTCAGGATTCTTTTAACCTTGGTACATCTAGTGAACCAGCCCATGATTCTATTCTTAATAATGCATTATTAATAGAAGGCGCTGCATGATGTCCAAAGGACACATAATATTATAACATCATGATCAACTTCTTGGCAATTTTTGAGTCTCTGTGATCTGACTTTTGTGTGTATTTTTGCTTGTTTATTATTTATTCTTACTGTTTATTCTTTCTTGTGCTACTTTCAACTTTAACCTTAAGTTCGGTAGTTTCTAAATCACCCCAAAACTCTAGGTTTATTCATCAGTCATGGCTTGTTTTCCCAACTGGTTTCTCCTACTTCTTGCTGCTATCTCTTGCTGTCCTTTTTTCCAATCTGTTAAATAGGATGCACCTACTACAGTTTGACCTTCAAGCCAAGGTACAACCTACATTTTGTTTTGGATTCCAGGTTCGAAACCAAACCTATCTTTGGACAAAATACTTCAATTCTGTTCATGAACTGGAACGGCAGTTGTTCCATGTTATAAGCCTTCAATAAATTTCATCTTCGTGTATCATTGCATATGCATGGAACAGTATGAAAATGCCATCCAACTTACAGGTCGGTGGTGTGTTCAGGAATGTGTGGGGGTACACGGGTCAGCTTCAGGTTGGAGCAGTCGACCACGGTGCCTTCACAGCGACATTTCTCTGGGCAGACCAGATCTTGGAAGCACTCTCCACTTAGACGGCTGCGATAGTCCTCTTGACCTGCATATGGAGATGACGAACACGACAACACAGGAAGGTAAGAGGTGAAAGAAGGCGGGAGAATGAAGGGGTGGAAAAATGCCATACAGTAAAAAAGAAAACAAAGAGAGAAAAATTTTAAAAAGTTCCTGAAATCAGACTCAGAGGTTGATTAACACAGAATAAATCCCCAAAGAGAAAACATTCAACCAAACAAAAATATTCTTTTCTGCTCATAGTGTTTTGCAAGAGATGAATAATGTGTTATGATTTGCCTCAGAACTGTTTCAGCTTTATAATAAAAAATAAAACCGAAGTTTGCGCTGTAACGTGGGGAGGAACATGTCTGCATGGCTACCACTGTAAATCAAATTAACAGAGATGCAGATCAGAGATTAATGTAGTTAAATGTGGTTCAGTCCCGGATGTTTTTGTTTAACAAGGTGTGCCAGAGACCACTTCTGTTATTGAGACATACCATGTGAGCAGAAATAATTCAGTGACTGCAGAATAGACCTGGTTTACATCATGCAACACTTGTATTTGTGCCCCACGCTCTCACATTTATCATTACCTCTTTCTGTTCCTCTCTCTTGCATCTCCGTTTGTGTATCTGTTCTCCGTCAGTTTAACTTAGTCTGTTTTTGCCTATCAGCCTGCTCTTGGCATCGACACTGGCAAGAAATTTCCCCTTGTGCTTTTATTTTCTTTCTCCACGCTCTCCTGGCACACTTTATGGCTCATCTGTTCTCTGCTTGTCATTGTTAAACAACTGAGACCACCTATCGAGAGGACATTTGCAAAGAACAACCTTCATTTGAACTCGGCAAATGATAACTGCTCTTCAGATGATGTCTCTCTGTTGGGGAAATTGGTTGGTTAGCTCTCATCAGCGGCGGAGTAGTTGGGAATAATGTTCCTGGGCTGCCACAAACCTCGTTGGTTAGCGAGATATCAAAAACAAAGAGCGAGGAAGGAAGAGAGGAAAGTAGGGTTAAGGAGGGAGCAGAGAAAAGAGGCTTTGGTGTTTATACACAGGACTCAAGGAAGAAGGAACCTGGATAAATGTAGCTTTTTTTTTTACATTCTTCTGTACAAAGGAAGAGCCATGCTATCCACTGAAGCATTGCCATGCTATTGGATTGGATTGGATGTGTGATCAGACCAGGTTTTGTCAGGCAAAAGCTTGAGTAATGTGGCAAAAATCAGGGAAAAGAAAATAATACTGAAATGGATAGAACAAAACTGAGCTCCTGTATCTTAACTCCTAATGCTTTATGTAAATACTCAACAAAACCTAACACATTTCTGTTGTATGTATGTTTTTTTGCAGTATTAATCATTTCTTTACTGCTTCTTTAATTATACATGCACGGAGCAACTGTAACACACAATAATTTCCCCTGGGATTAATGATGCATTCTGATTCTGATTCTGGTAACACCCTCATTTTTACAATAATGACCCGCCCAACTGCATATGTACAACATTTCCCTGCTTTTTCTATAAATAATATCATACTGTGATCACATCATAACACAATTTCAGAGGTTTGGAATATGTTGAAGTGTTTTGATGAGCTTTTTGGGGAGTCTTGTCAAAAGAATACTTCAGAAGACAGTCCTGCTAGGAATAAAGTGTGGATGAGTTTTTCCAGGTTAGCATTTGACATGAGTTTGGCTGACTTTGTAAGAACAAAAATGATACAAAGATAATCTTGTTACTACTGCTATGTGGCTATTTAGGCTAAGATCAGACTGAACAATAATGCTGGTCTGATCTAATATTTGTAAGGTTTAACTTAGCTATACTTCTGAGCAGATAAAGACATTTTCCATTTTCTTTGGTAAATAAATGAGGCCCTGTACATGGCAGCACAGTGGTTTGCATGAATGCCTCACTGCTTGAAGGTTCTGAGCTTGATTCTCAGACAAGCTGGAGCTTTTATATATTGAGTTTTCTTGTTCTCTCTGTGCGGTTTCCCCATCAAATTTTTTCTATATATCAAAAGCAGGCAAATGTAGGGTAATTCTCCTGTCGTGTCCTTGGCCATGGCACTGATGAAGATCTGAAGGTGGTCCAAAAGTGCCTTCAAAGGCAGCTCACTGCTCCTAAAGTGCAAATCACAAATGCTAATTGCTAATGCTAGGTGCTGTGTGTATTGGGATGGGTAAAATGGTAAAATTCTTGCAGTTTCATTATTAACAAACTGCAGACCACCTATTTTGCAATAATCATAGAAATATCCAAAATACAGGGATGCTCACTATATTACAAAATGTGGCATATTATTACAATACATGGGTGTTTTCTCGTGATTATTTATTAGTTTTCCTTCTGTCGTCTCTGCTCCTACAGTGCTAAGGCTAAGAGCTTATGCTAATCGTTAATGCCAGCCGCTAATGCTAATGCTAAGTGCTATGTATATTCTTAGATGTCATCATTAAAAAACTGCAGACCACCTATTTTGTAACAATAATAATGCAAATATACAAAATACAAACATGTTCAGACTGTTACAAAAAAAATTACCATTAAAATTAAAGTCGAACTATTACACCTATTACATGGGGGTGTTTGTTCACGTTCCTTCTGTTAGTTGTCTCTAATATCTTTTACTTTCAGTATTTGTTATATCTAAATATCTATCGTGATTTTTTCTTGCAATAAATAAAAAAATGAGGGTGTTACAACACGATGAAGCAAAAATGTGTCGAGTTATTACATAAAGCACTGGTTGTACATTCTACAAAGTGTGCACATATTATAAATCATGCAGTGTCATTTAACTTTCTTACTATTTCTCATTTACGATGGAGCATCCTCCTCCTCCTCCTCCTCCTCCTCATGTTTTTGGTGTCAGATTGTCTCTCTCTGGCTCAGTTTTATTTATTTCTACTAGTAACAGTTCCGCGTATCCGAGGCGTGTGATTGGCTGGGAAAGGCAGGTGGGCGTGTGCGAGGCGGTCCCTGGCGCTTGACGGAACCATGTGATGTCACAATAGGCGGGGCCACATGGTTAGATCAAGCACAAGAGACAGCTGCACGAACCAGTCAGAATGCAGGTCCACACAGGAGGAAGGTGGGGCAACAGACAGCTGCACCAATCAGGAGCAGGGTCCATACAGGAGAGCAGAGGTAACAGACAGCTGCAGATCCACACAGGAAGAGGCGGAGCCAGAGAACTGCCCACCAACAGCGAAAATGTCCAGACACGTCCAGAGAGGAAGAGGAGATGCAAGGGACTACAGAGAGGAAGGGCTGAAGCAGAGAGGACAGCCATAACCAGCTTTAGGAGCATTTGTAACCTAATTCTCCCAATTTGCCCAGTGAACAGAGAAATAACATCAGGGGTTTGCACACCATTGAGACTTTCTGAGCTAAAAATGTTCCACATGTGCTCAAAGCACTTTGGATAAAAGCATTCACCATTTAATGGTATTAGTTATGCTATTTTGTTTGTGCTCAAGTACAAACACATTATATTGGAGATTACAAAGAGTGGAAATCTCATGTTACCAGATGGTGGACCTCATGTTACTGTTGTTGTGGTGTGTGCAGCCTTTTTCACTTTGCATCTGTATTATTATGTTCTATATTATTATGTTTCTCCCCTCAGTGATGCAATGACAAATAATAATAATAGTTTGAGTTCATGATCTTGACCTTAAAATATTAAACTCCATCATTTCATTTTCTGCAAAAGATTAAAAAATACAATTCATTTTTCCTATTAATCAAGGTGTTTTTGTCTTCCTGAATAATATTTTTTCAATCTCTGTGGAATGATAGCTTAACAAATACATGTTTTTGAGTGGATGAAGACTTAAGGCCTCAATGACAGACAGTCTCTCATTTTGATGGAGATCCACTATATCAATAATGTTCATTTAAAGCTGTAAAAGCTGAAATGAACTGACGGAAAAAGGGGGGGGGGGGAGGTGGTGTTGAAAGAATATGGAAATACACATCATCTCTCTGCAGCTCTCTGCTCTTGGTCCAAAAAAAAAACAGACAAAATGTACTGTAAATATAGATGAACCTGATACCAATTCATGCCAAGCTTCCATGTTGGGACAGAGATTAGAGCAGCAGAATCACATCCAGGTCAATCATGTAGCTAGCCCTCCTTCCTGTCTGAAAACATCTGTGACTGGACGGAAACCTACATTGCAGAGTAGGTTTTCAAAGAACAAGTGTAGAGGTCTTGTGTGTTTTCATACCACATGAATTACAATAAGGCAAAATGATGACGCAAAAAAAAAAAAAAAAATCAAGCATTGGAACTTTAATTCATTAAGACCAAAAACAATTTTCATGGCAACTTCTAAATAATTGTGTCTCTACATTTAACCTGTAGTGGCTTATAACCATTTTTATATTATTCTCTGAATTTAGCATTTTCAGTGGTATTTTCCTGTAGTTAATTTACAGATCATGTAATGTTCATAAAAGCTCTCAGTAGATTCTCTGGTTATTCCATCCAAACAGAGAAAACAGTGACTTTTCAATAAATATTTATGAGTAACTGAACATATATACAAGTGTTTACAACTATTGCATTTGTCAAACTCCATTGGTTTTACTGGTAAATGAGTGTTGTAGAAGGTCACAGTGTTTCCATGGTAACTACAGAGCCTCTGAACATCCAAATGGGTCATATCTGATGACCATAAAAAAATGACAAACTGAATTTTACCTGAATTATTTACATGTATTGATAGGATTAGTGGATCAAAAGTTACTAAACATTTTAGATAAGTAGATGCTTTTGATAGTTAGCGACTGTTTAGGTCTTTGAGGGTTAAAAATAATGAATATACTTGAATTAAGTCATAAATGCCTTTTATTCCACTGGGATAATCTATATTTAACACCGTCCTGTTCAGTATAAGGTCCAAAACAGGTGACAGTGCTGCTTTGTTGAAACCCTATTTACTTGTGGCTGCCATTTGCAAACAATAGTTTTGGAAATGTCTGTAAGGGGAATTTAAAAATTCATTTCAGTGATCCATAAAAATGCATAATATGCATAATATTTAAGACGGAGAAAAACAAAGTGCAGAGTCGCAGCAGAGAAGCGCTGTGGATGTGAAGTGTACACCGCCACAGACACACACTTATACACTTATACACTCACACAAGTGGGCGATCCCAGTCTATGACCAGTCCCTGCTGGGTTAGATATTGTGCTGTGTCAGTACACTGAATTGGTCTGCGTTGTAATTAGTAAGACCCATGGCTCATATCAAAGAAAATAACAGTAATACAGTCCTTCCACTGAGACAGACTGTGAATGTGTGTGTTCGTCTGGTTGTTTGTGTATCAGGTTCTAATTACATACATTAACCAACACTTATACAGTATCACATATTTGTGTATACTGCGACTAGACACTGATGAGCATTTGCTTGGTGGTGAAGCGGATTATGGTGGATGGTTTTTTCAGCCTGTAACTGGAAACCTGGCGCCTATTTGCCATCCATTTTCAGATCAAACCATTTTCTAATTTTAACCAGTAATTTCTTCTGCACATACAGCACTAACTGGACTGTGATCTCATCAGGCTTTATGCCTTTCTGAATCAGCGACCACACTTGAAAATATAACTTATTTTATTAACCTGTAAAGGCCCATACATCTACTGGTGACCAAATCCATCTACTGATATAAACCGTTTAATCCCTGTTGATCCACTAATCCTATCAATACATGTCAATAATTGGTGTAAAATGCAGTTATTCATCATTTCATGGTCATCAGATATGACCCATTTGGACGTTCAGAGGCTCTGTAGTTACCGTGGAAACACTGTCATCTTCTACAACATTGATTCACTAGTAAAACCCATGGAGTTGGATCAATGACAGTGGATGGAGACACTGGGTTTATGTTCAGATTTTACTGAAAAAGTCACTGTTTCTTCAGTTTTCTCTGTTTCTGATATAATAACCCTCAACTTTAATCTGAGCTTTTAATGAACATCTACATAATCAGTAAATTAAATATAGGAAAATACCGATGTTCACTGAAAAAACACAAATTACAGAGGACAATACTGTAATAAATGGTGATAAATCACTTAGGAAATGTTAAATAGAAAGAAAAATTAATTTGGGAACTGACACCAAAATAGCACTGGGTCTTTATGGGTTAAATGAACCTTCCTTCAGTGATGTTTTTCAATTTTGCTGTACTTAGATAGTATTTTCTTTTCCTTTTTTCCTTCTTTATGATCAATGGTACCTGAAACTGCAGTGACAGGTTGGTGTCTGGTTTACACCTGGCGCTTCATATGTTTCTGTTGCCCTTACATAGGTTTTTGGGGTGTTTCCTTATGCTAACTGCAAACTGCACAGCACATGCATCCAATTTAACATCAAACACCCTTCATCTACATACTCAAGTGGCTACAAACGGACTTGGCTGTCAGCTTATGTTTCATGAATACTACATAGGATTCTCTTATTGCTTCATGCAAGAACAAATAAAAGAGGAAAAGAAGAAAACACTCATGCATGAGGCCTAATGTCTGGAGCTGATTCTCCAGACATTGTTGGCTATAATTTGCATAATCTACACATTCTCACAGCCAACTCGTCACATACTGATGCTTCGTCAGGGCAGAGGAAGCCTTAGAAGTCTAAACTATGCCATGGTTGGGTTAAAGCGTAAAAACAACTTGATTAGGGTTAGAAAAAAGCATCTGGGAATGGCTAAAATAAGAAGACAAAGAGATAAAATGTGACTTTTTTTCTGCAAAAATTGGCACTACAGTATAGGGGAGTTGAAAATCGACGCCAAGGACTCATGACTAAGCAGCAGAATGTGACGACTGGGGCTGGTGCGTTCAGGAACCCATCTCTCACCTGTGCATCTGAACTTCTTGCCTTTAACCTGGCTGATGCGCTTGTTGGCCAGTCTTCTGGGGTGGCTGCAGCGAGCGCCGCTGGTCTCAATGGGGTTGTCAAACAGGTAGTCGGCCAGCCACTTCAGGTGACAATCACACATGAAGGGGTTCTGAGCCAGATGACTAAGAGGGAGAGGAGGGTCTTAGATTTCCTGCTCAAAACTATGGCAATTGAGTTACTCTACGAAGAAAAAAAAAAGTAAACTGAGAGTATGTGCTTCATATACGTACAGGGTTTTGATTGAGCGCAGAGGGGTGAACAGTCCTTTGCTGATGGTTTGCAGCTTGTTGTCATAAAGCGACAACAGATTGAGATTCTGCAGATCTTGGAAAGTGTTGACTCTCAGACAGTTAATTTTGTTGGCATTCAGCAACCTGAAACACACAGGAAAACATTTAGATTTGTGTTATTTATCTGCTGTTGCTCATTCAGTTTTTGTATCTCAAAAAAGAAGAGGCAATAAAAAAATAATAAATGTGATAAAAAAGCAGATAATGAGATAATGTCCTTTTGTAGAGCCGTAATAAGTCCGTTTCTATCACCACCATCTCTTTACCTGCCTGTCCTCCTTTCCTCAGTATCTTCCCTTGTTCCTTTCTATTACTTCTTTTCCTCTCAGCGCTCAGTCATGGTTATTATTTTTATTTATTAATTTTTTGGGGGGACCTTGACACATAAATCTGAAAATTGCCATTTTATATATTTCCACTTTTGGAGCAGGAGGGAAAATATCAACTGTTAGGTGGAAATGAAATATCTTGTTTTTATTAGAGAGACAGTTGATAATGGAAAAAAAAAAAGAGGAGAGGAGAGGAGATATAGAAGGAGTGAGATGGGATGAAATAATGGATTTGGACAGAGAGGGAACAGGTGAAGATTTAATTTGGAGTGATACGGGCAAACATTTAAGTAAAAGAGGCTGACAGGCAAATGGGAAATGTGATAGAGCGATTAGGTAAATGACAGGAAAGGCTCAGCCAATCCCTAACTGATATAAACATAATGTCAGGGTTTTTCTCTGTCCTTTCTCGCCCCATTCTTCACTTTCTCTCCCATAAACTCTCATTGTCCCAGTTGTTTCTTTCTTTGTTCCCCACCGTGGGCTTTGTCTCCCTTTTCTTTGTCTGACAGGTGACTAACTCGGCGCCTGGTAGCGGCTCGGCTTAATCATCTCAGCTCATCCTAACGAGCGCCCGAACTGGCACAACCCACCTATACGTACTCAGACGCGCACGTTTTCACAGTCGGATACATGCACGCACATGCCGCTGTGCGACACATCCACGCCTCATTAGGCAGCTCACAGGGGGAACTAATTACTTGAAACTGCACCAGTAAAACAAAGCAGCGCAAACAACATAAACAGCAGACCGGTGGCTATACAAAGCAATAAACACATCTTTGTCATCAACAGTTGACACGCTGCTTGATTTACCGGTGAAAGACAATATAGAGCTATACGGGAGAGGAAGATTATGCTGAAATTCACAACAAAGTGACAGTGTTTTTTAGGGATGGAGGATGTTTTTCCTGTTAGAAATACTCCCTCCCCATCTCTACAAAGGGAGTGCCAGACCCCTGCAGGCATTGTCTTTATGGAATTGACCAATGATGTGGCAAGACATGAATATTAATCAGTCACTCAGCTCTTTATTTATCCCCTGATTGATTCTGTTGTAAACATAAAAAAAAACCCCACAAAAACTCTTATTAACCTACAAAAGGGGGCCACGTGTACATGTGCACACAAATATAAAGCATTTTAGTGCTTAACATTTGTCGGCTGCTAAATCCTGACAAGGTCTGAGGGAAATACTTTTCCAATTAAGAAGCTACTAAATGTTAATGATGTCACTTCAGATTCTCGCTATCCATCTATCCATTTAACCCCTCAACGCAGCCCGCCCCCGCCCCCCCCCCACCCGTCTCTGACTACGCACCGTGCATCCAAATGATCCACCTAAGCCTGTAAAAAGGTGTTTGTGGGTTAGATTCACTCATCCTCATTCTCTCTGCTTCACTTCACTTAACGATGGAAAAGCCCAGAACATTAGCTGTTTCTGCAGTGGACTGCGGCATTTGTGAGGACCATATGTTACATACAGCACCAGTTTAGGCTGAAAATCTCACTGCATGCTCAACTCCTGCAGCAGTTTGGATCTGTGCCTGTAAACATTTATCCACAAGAAACACTTTTGCACCTTCGAGCCTCTGAATGTTACAACAAGCAAGCAGAACTACTCTTTTTTTTTTTATCATAGTGCACCAATTTGATTGCAGCTGATCATTTCATAAGGACTCCTGCAGACGCACAATGCAGAGCAGATGGAGGGTTAATGCACGAGGTGGGAATTTTATTGTTGTTGCTACTGTGCCGAGGCGATAACACCAAAGACCTGGTCCTGTGATTACAGCTGAAATGCCTGATGCTTCCTTCATCAGCAAATTACCACAATATACCCAATCAGTCGGCACTCATAATAAGCATTTACTGTGATTAAGGTGAGATGTGTGAATGATGCCGTTTAATCGAAGCATTTAAATCAGGTAAAATTAATTGCAAAGCTAAATGTAGGTAAAGATGAATCTGTTCATTGCTCCGAAGCACATATTAAGTACATGTTCACTTACTTACTTGTTTTCCCACAATGACATTTATCTAACTGTTGTGTTTTCACTTCATTATGTTCAATTATTTGTATTAGGGCTCTAGACATCCCGTTGTTTTTTTTATACGACGTCTTTTCCCCTCAATGATCGTGGAAGATATTTTTCTGTCATTATATTAAAGGTTTTTTCATATAAGTGTCTACATTTGTGTTTGTGTTCATTCAAAGATAATTTGATTAAGGGCTGAAAGGCCGTACAATAGATTTTACAGTCAATTTTTATATTTATTGTGAAAATGTCTTTGTAAAGAGAAGATTCACTCTTTTTTTATACTGTTTTATACAGGTCAGTGGAGAAAACAGTACTTTTTTACCATACGCTTTTTCCATTTTACAAATCAGCATCAGCTAGGAATTTTACAATTGGCCCATCCCTAATTTGAATATTTATAGACTTTGTATATTTGTCTCCTTTGCTCAGAATACTGTTATTTTGGAACATGTACAACTCTGGAAATCATAATTAGACCAGTGTGGCAAAGAGGTGAAATGTGAAATGAGTTTTCTTGAGGCAAAATCCTGGATTTGGCAATAAACACATGAACTGCATTTTGCCTGAATTATTTAAATATATTGATAGAATTAGTGGATTAAAAATTGGCAATGGCTACTGCCACAGTACTGTGGCATGAACTATCAGTTTGTCTATTGACACAGAGCCAATCAAATGATCCGAATTCTGCACTCTGAACACTGACCCAGTGGCTGATTTATATTCATAAAAAATCTGGACAAATTCCTCATATGAGACAAAACAGTCGCGACATTTCATGTTGTTTGCCTGCATGCTGAAACTGAAAGTGTGAATAGGTGCACAAACCAGCTTCTGGTAACTGGTACCCTAGCCTGTAACCGGATAGGCACATGGCATGTGGGATGCCTATTGCCACAGTACTATGGGAGCAGGGTGACAGGTGACAGGTTACCAGTCTACACATGAAATAATGAGGGCACTGATTGGCTCTGTGGTAATAGACAAATGAGAAAGTAGTCCCACAGTACTGTGGCAAAAGCCACTTCCTTAAAAAATTATTACACATTTCATATCAGTAGAGGGTTTTCATCACTGGTGGTTGTTTAGGTATTTGAGGGTTAATAAAAACTAACACCATTATTAAGGCAGATTTCTCTGTTTTTGGGTGAATTAATCACCTATAAAAAGGTCTTATAACACTCACATATAATCATGCACATAATGGGAAATAAAACACATACTCACACCTAAACATACATTTGCATCTTGAATATCCAAAGCACAGTATTAGAAAAGAAAAATGCTAATAATGCATAGATTTCCAGAATCTGGGCCACGTTCAAAACAGTGTTCAGTGGGTCATTCAGCCTTTGTAGGTGCCACATGCTTTATATTCTCTGTGATATTTACCTTATATTGTGTTTACTGAATAATGTATTTTGTTGTTTTCTGAAGGCAGCGCACAAATACACACAGGTACACAGATTACAACTGAAAAAACAGACAGTACTTACAGGAGCTGCAGGGAAACCAGTCCATCAAACAATCCCTTGGGCAGCTCTGTGATCTTGTTGCCGTACAGGACCCTGCAAAGGACGGTCAAAGCAACAGCACTTTGAGGTGCAGTGTTTACACATTAAGACCGATGTGCTTGAAATCTGCGTCATGTTGGTGCACAGCAATTTTCTACTGCGTCGTTACATCATATGGTGTATTTTCCTCAAGATTAGTTTCTTTTCACACTAAATTCAGTCCTTTTACTCTTTGTATTGATTCTGTTATGATGGATTGTACATAGTGAGTGATGCAGTTTGTGCTTTATTTGTTTTTTTTCTGGGTAATTGGGCAGATTTGATGAGTCTGTGTTCATTCACAGCTGGCTTCTGCACAAACCTATTGAAGGTCTTTATAGTGTTACGTTTCATATTCATGTCTTAGAGTTGCTCAGTAATGTGGTTCAACGTGGAGTGGCTGGGTTACATTCGGAAAATTCCCACTTGTACTTCTGTTTAAGCAAAATCTGTAACTTAGGAGGCAATTTCAGATCATTAATCAGTCTGATAGGATGTTACACAGACTAAATTTGCACTGATGGTAGCAAATTAGGTATGGAAAGATTGATTTTGACGGAGGGTAGTAGCTCAAACTAAACAGATTGCTCATATCTAGATTTTTGCACTTAGTCTGATGTTCAATTCCACACTTATTGAGTATGTACTCCAGTGTTCAGTGATTAGATAATGTATTTAGGGAATTATTATTTTTACTTGAGGCTTATTCACAATGGACTAGTATAACCTCTGGATCTCTGTGCATTTCCATAAAATATCTCCCTGTGCTGACGTCTGTGCTCACCATTCACTACAGAATACTGTTGAAAGACAGAAAATGTTTGTTTCTGCAGCAGTTTGTTCTTTCAGTCAGTGGGTGTGCATGCTAAATTGCAACTTGAGGTTCTTGAATTTCCTCCAAAAATACTTTAATTTATCATCATTAGTGTGGCCTCCATACTTCTCAACCAGGAAAGAGGTTGAATAAATGTGTGGAGGAGACAAATACTGTTACTAATCTCACCAAATCATAGAAATAGAAATTCTCTCTGTACCAATATTGACCTGTGTGTTCACTGTGAAAGGGTTGAATATTTACTGTATTTTCCGGACTATAAGTCGCACTTTTTTCATAGTTTGGTTGGTCCTGCGACTTATACTCAGGTGCGACTTATAT